>JAFJYH010000067.1:0-158365 GCA_017365405.1 Cadophora malorum
ACCCAAAGCCCCGCCAATCCCTCATGCGGACACCAAACCACTCTCATCCCCGCCCTCCTCCCAGCTACAACCCCTGGAATCCCATCCTCAAAAACCAGACACTCCTCCGGCTTAATCTCCTCCTCTCCCTCCCCAAGACTATCATTTATAGCCTTCAGCGCCACGAGATATATATCCGGACTCGGCTTCCCCCTCCCTTTCGGGATCCTAACATCGTCGCCGAGGATCCGTCGCTCAGACGTAAAGATCGAGAAGAGTTCGGGGATGTGATCTGTCTTTATACGGAAGTGTCCTTCGCCGCTACTCGTTGCAAGGGCTACATGGACCTTGTCTTTCTTCGGGGAGGAAGTGCGAGCGGATTGCAGTTGTTTAAGGAGTGCTTCGATACCTGGCAATGGGGCGGCTTTCCTGAATTCTTCTTCTTGGATGGTGTGCAGTTGGGAGGTGTAGGTTTCTATGTCGACGGTGGAGGTGAGGTGGAAGTGTGAGAGGAGGAGGGCGATGGATTGCGCGGCCGGGCGGCCTTGGAGTTGGGATTTTATGTCCCAGGTCATGGGGCCGGAGCCGTAGCGCGCGAGGAGGATGTTGTGGCAGAGGGTGTAGATGTCTTCCGTGTTGATTAGCAAGCCGTCCATGTCGAAGAGGCAGGCTCGGACTGGGGGGAAGCTGGGACCATATCGTCAGTCAGAGCATTGGCAAGGCTGGGTGTACAATTAGATTGATAGTGGGGGAGGGGAGGACGTACTCGGTTCGGGGGTTTGCCATTTTAGCTTCGCAATGAGTGTTAAGTGTTTGGCTGAGTAGATAATTGGGTTCAAGCGTAGTGTAGGTGATTCCTGGTTTTCAATTGAGCAGGTCTTGAAAGTTGGAGCTTTGTATCTTCAATTTAAAGCTCCAATGCATGTGCAATGAGGGGCAGAAGCGGCAGCCAAGACTTCGCCGACTGAGTCAGAAGAAAAAGAAATGGAAATGGGAAAGGAAAAATGCAGGTAACGTTCCTACATTTTGATGTTGTTTTGTAATTGCAGTTTGAGATATCGCTTATCTCTAGATCGATTGACAAAAGCTCTTCTTGAATTTGCAGAGACAAAGACTGAGCTTCATCTGATGTTAATTCTGTTGTCAAGAAACTATCCTGTCCGGTGCACGGAGCGGCTTGCCGGGAGAGCTTCGAGACAGCCCCTCCATCGAAGGATCAACATCATACTTCCGCATGAGAAGCACTGCAACTGAAGCAAAACATGCAAATTGACAGCAGTAAATGGTATAATCATATGTTCGTTTGAATATGGAGACATTGGAATGCCTTTTCCTCAATTTGCACAAGAGTCATCCTGCATTTTCATTAATAATCATCATATGACGTCCTGATCTCATGTTGCTTGCTCTCTAGCTGCAGCGTAACGTTATATTTTATTCTGGGTGGAGAGACGAACGAGAACACAGCATGCACAACCACAAGTACCTGCAATAGAAAGAAGCAAATATGGCCATTGTACACATTGTACTCTTTGAATTCAAGCCGTCGACTGAGAGTGAGGTTATTCATGATGTATGTCTTCTTCCCATCTCTCCCGAGCCCCGCGATGCTACCCCTCCGTCAACTTTCCTGAACTCCTCAGCTCAAACTCACGGCCTGATATCCTCGCTCAATCCCGCAGTGAGGCACTATTGAAGGCCTAGAAGGGATGAATTATGTTACTGATTGGGTTATACACAGGTCTGCAGACGCATGCTCGCCCTCCGCCAGAACTGCGTTCATCCCACTACCAAAGAACCATATATCCTAGACAGTACGGGAGGAAGAGATAATTCTCCAGAGGGACACCAAGTAGTTCGCACTTTTCCATCCCTTTCTCCTCCCTCTCCCTCACAACACTAGCGTATATGTCTACTGCAAAGCAAAGGGCTGACAGTTGTGTAGGGAGCTTTCTCGCATGCCTTCGTATCACATTTTAGGGACGAGGAGGATAGGAGGTATTATCTTGAGGAGGATCCTGCGCATTTGGAGTTTGTGAAGAGCTTGAAGGACATCATTCAGAATGTTAGGGTGGTGGATTATTCGCCGGGGGTTTTCTAGGGGTGGGGTTGAAGCTTGAGGATTTGGAGACAACCTGGGAATTGGGTGGGATATGGTGGGATGAGATATCTGTGGATGGGGATACTGGCGTTTGGGGACGTGGGATACTGCACAGAGTGATTGAGTAAGATCTTGTGTCTGAGGAGCAAGATCCAGTGCGTTCTGTTTGTGATTGTACATGTTTCATTCTGGTGCATCTATGCCTTCTAATGCCGATGCTGGTATCCAAACTCCCTCTCAAAAACGCCGTTCCGTGCCAATGCTATGCCGTAAAGTCGATTCTATGATACGTGAAAGGAAGGTATTCGTGCCGTTACACCATGAAGGATTCGCCACATCCGCATTGCTCCTCTGTGAAGTAGTCAGTAATTGCCAAGATGTGAGTAGGATCCGGATACGTACTTATATTCGGGTTGGTGAAAACAAATCTCTGGTTCAGCTTGTCCTCCACCCAGTCCATCTCACTCCCAATTATACTGAACAGCGCCTTGCTGTCTATAAGCACCTTCACTCCGTCCTGTTCCACCGTTTCATCAAACATGCCTGGCTTCTCCACGTATTCCAAATGGTACGCCAGTCCGCTACAGCCACGGTTCCGCACTCCAACCTTGATGAGCTTCGGTTCAGGTTGGTTCAGCAGCTCTCTCAATTGACTGACGGCCCCAGGCGTGAGCTTCATCGCAGCCTTTCGAGCTCGTAACTTGGGCCGAGGCTTTGCGCGGGGTTTTTCCGGTGTCGCAGCCGCTGATGATGTTGTCGTCGTCGGACGAGACATTTGTGCCTCCTTCTCTGTGACGCTGATGCTGGTCTTCTCTTCTATAGCTGGGTCTAATGTGATCTCATACTGCTTTGTGTGTTTTGGTGGTCGGGTTTCGTTGACTTGCGGGATAGAGCCTGCGATCGATGTATCTGGAATGCCGGAATTTCGAGGAAGCGGAGGTTGTTGTTCTAGTGAGTAGGGCGTGTATGCTGTGCTTGTTTGCATCTTTCGTTTTGATGAAGCCTGTAGTGACTGGGAGGAGGAGAAGGTTCGAAGGATGTGAGGGCATGGTCGGAGGTTTGATGGGGAGGAGGCGAAGCGGAAAACGAAGCTGGCTGGCGATGCCAATGGCGTTATTACTCTGTGTACAGACATTATGACCGAAATCTGTAGGAAGTTGTTGGAGGGAGAGTTCGAGAGTTGTTGAGCGATGAGAGATGCTGAAGTTGAGGCTGTTGGAAATGGGGCGATATTCAAGGTATGTCAGCCAACCTTTGAGCTTCGGTATGGAACCAATCAACCAATCACGGCGAAGTGATTCATAAGCGAGCCTTCACTGAAAGTATACAGATTGATAGGTCGCGATGTGACTGAAACAATAGAATAATATGAAACAAAATCCTCTCATTCAATGAAGGCAAATGGGCGAAGTATGTGCGTATCTTGGTTCTTTGATTGTGACTTCGTCTCAAGCATTATGATGTCGTTTTTGTCTTCCGCTTCCGCTTTCCTCGAGCCAGACTAACCGAGCGGCCGCTTAGTGCCGATCACTTGCAAACCCCTGCTGGGATCTTTATTGGAGAGACATTTCGGGCTGACGAGGCAGAGGGCAAAGGTCACAGGAGAGAGCTCAAGCCGAATACTGAAACAAAACACCAAAGCTTCTCGCAAAAGGTCTGCGCATAGTCTGCTGGTATTTTCAAAGAACGACCTGCTGCTATGAGGTGAAGCATGGAGCCCTCTCCCCTCACCCAGCAAGCTCGCCCCGAAGTGTTTCAACAGAAAGTTGTTGCTCTATACGAGGAGCTGTTCAAGGTGGGGAGACATACTATATCTGATAGATAACATCTACTAAGTTTTGGATAGGATGAAGAAGACCATGAGAAGACAGAGGGATACTGGAAAGAGTTCTTTCTGCTGAAGCCAGACAAGGCTGCTCTGCAGAAATTGATCGGAGAATCGAGCCCAGACGACCTATTGCACCTCCAGGTACGAGGCTGAGATGGTATGGATGGAATACAGTGGGGCTGATGAAGAAACAGGTGCAGACTCGACAGCTGTTTACCAGAGCGGTAGGACGCATCAAAGCAGGAAGTGCTCCAGCAGATGCGCATGCTCTCGATGTAAGGCTCGGCGCATCCCTTACTCCAGGACGAGGCTGATAATCCAGACCATCACAGCTTTCCTGACCTCGGTTCTTTCGAAGAAGTATACCAATGCAAGCTCGGATATCATAAATGTCCTGGCAGGATTGGATGAGGTAGATGCTGTCTTCACGGACTTTGTTGCTGCGCTGGACGTCACAATAAGGACTGGTAGAAGCTGTAGGCAGCCGTTTCGACTGTCTCGAGAATGCGCTAATACGTGGCAGTGGATATTCGGCAAAAGGCAATAGAGGTTGCCCTGGCTGTTGTATCTGGCGCATACCAGACGAGTCTCCTCTCTTACTTCACCCATCGTGATTTGTTCCCTTCTCTCATGAAAGTATGAGTAGCCCAAACCTCAGTCAGTATGAAGCTTATAGTAGCAGTATGTCCAAGATTCAGATACCACTTCTCGCGCATTCGAGCCCTTTACTCTCCTTGGCCTCCTAGCCAACTACAACAAATTCGAATTCCAGAACCCGTACAGATTACGACTTGATGATTTTGTCAACGAGGGTACAATACAGAAGATAATAAGGTCTGTAGGACAGACATGCGCAAATTCTCGGAACAAGTATGTGGCAATTCAAGAGGATCTGCCTGAAGGATGGTCGATTAGTGGTACTCTGAGCTTGATTGGGTTGGGTGCCATTGCTCCAGGAGGCGCAAAACCTGTTGCTCCGGTCATTGATCCTGAAGCTGCGAAAGAAATGTTTTCCAAACTGTTAGTGATGACATACTGGGTCGAAGCTTATGCTAATACGCTGCAGTCCTGGAAGCGAAGCTGCTGTTCTACTGGCAACGTATGATTTTGCACATGCAAACAAGCTATTTTGCTTCAACTTCGTTTCTTTACCAGCAGAAAAGGGCCTTGAAGCTCCGATTAGTAGCTTCATATCACTCACATCATATCTTCTACAACATGCACACACGTCACTGCGAAATACACAATACTCACATCTCAATCTACTCATCATACGCCTACTGATAGAAGATCAAGTACTATGTAAAAGGATATGCAGCGATGAAAGCAAAATGGCGGTTCGGTTACGTCGACAGAGATCACCATATTTACCTCTAGTTCGAGGCGACAGAGTACTCGCGGCAAGTCTCCTAGATACGATGATTGATGGAATCAACCACAATCTACGGCGGCGCCTCGACGTGGAATTGTATATCGTCTGTGTTGGGATTATCTTGAGAATTATCTCTCATCTGTCAAGATCTCGAACACGACTCAACTACCATTGGTCGGAGTTATTCAGGTCACTCCTATCTCTGGTACGCTTCCTCACCACTTATCAAGCGGACCTGAAGAGCTCAATGCATATTGAAACTCTTCTTGACGATCTCGTCAATCTGATAGCTCTGTCTCTTTCGGCTGGCGAGACTTTCCTTCCGACGCCCGCGGCATACGATGATCTGTTCTATAAGCTTGTGGAAACCGGGGAGAATTTGGTGAAGTTTCGAGACAGTTACGACTTAGGGAAACGGCCGACGAGCTCAATAGACACATTGATTCGTGTCAGCACACACTACAATCAATTGTTGGAGGATGGCGCATCAAGAAGAGGAAAACACCTGACAAGTGCACAGGTTGCTGGTGTGATCAAACAAGGATACGAGACTTTGAGCATTCAAGCCAAAGAGGGATTGGATAGTTGGGATAAGTATCGCGAGGCGGATAGGAGGACCTTCTTGAAGAAGATGGCGAGGACGACGGTTGGCGATGTCAAGACACTTATTAGCGAGACTTAAGCGTCCAGAATGGAACTATATCGCGAAATACCAAAACTCCGCGAAGGCCTTGGCTCTCATAGTAATTGTGAAAGTGAGCTGATACTTATATATCTCGTATGTAAGCTCACCACTCTTATTCTACTTGGACATCCAAGAGGTGTCTCGTACCTGTCAGCCGCCTGTCCTGGGCGGCTAAAGTTGGCCTTTATTGACGCGACTCATCTCTTGCCGCGCAGACACTGACAGTTATCGTCCGGTTCAGACTCGAGCCAGAATAATTCCAAACCCAAAGCTGCCCACTCCTAGTCCAGCGTCAAGTAGCCTCGTGGCGCGGCGCTTCGAGAAGGTCGACAGAATGGTTGTTTGCCAACCATTCTCAAGCGAGGGCCAACATCTGAAACATATGCAGTGATTCGCTGCATTTTGAACCGAGAATATCCTGAGTCACAATGGATGACAGGCCATACTTCGGATTGTCGGGTATGCATGCCTGAGAGAACTCGGCAGTGCCTCCCCAGATCATCATGAAATGTTTCTCTGTTCGATGATGGAGGTGGAGTGAAGTGGTGGAGGTCGAAAGAAAGTTGGCTTGCAGGGATGGAAGACCGGTTTTTGAGTTGGACCCTGAATTGACAGGCTGAAGCGAGGGGAGCTGATTCGCTGGGACAATGAAACCTTGCTGAAGGCCCTGGCTCAACGGTCAAAATCCATCATCCCACTCCAGATCTTGTGAGTTGTTCAGGTTCTGCACGATTAAACTTCAACAAGTCAGGGCAATGCAGCCACAAATCCACAAAATGCACTCAAAATGCAAGCCCTCAGGCACAGCCTCCCTCGGCAAAGACCTTCTTTGACTTCTGAATGGCCTCGATGTCGTCAGGGGGCGTTGTGCCTGCCTCCGTTCGCGAATAAAGAAGGTCACCACCCCAGCGCCGGGAGGCGACTTCTCTTTGAAAGATGGGCACCACCAAGTCAACCTGCAGTACCTGCACACTCGCTCCATCACGGTGTCCCCTTGCAAGCCGAGAAGAGAAAGAGAGAAGATCAGTCTGGTTATCATATATGATCATCGCCTCCCGAGGTTGTTGTTCATCCATAGCCGATTCTTTGATTATCAGATTCATCGGAACTCGTATCCCATCGCTGCAAGTCAATCTTTGGAGCATCAACCACCAGTCTTACCCGCGAACACCCTTTAGTGAGACTGTAACACACTATCCCCATCGTCCTATCTCACCTCACTTTATTCTCGAACACCTCAAGAGCCGCCTACGCGCAGTTCTCACTCAAGTCGCCTGTCGCAGAATCGATTGGCTGTGAAGCGCCCTCGTCAAAGAGGCTATTCTTGGACTGCGGCTACCACAACAAAGGATATCGAATCCGCGCCCAACCTCGAGTAACGGCGCATGACCGTGTAATTCAGAATCAGAAACAAAGGATCCCTTGTTTCAAGTTTTGCTCAATTATTCGAGTCCTTTGGGCCTATTTTTGGTGATTTAAGTGTATGTACTCCCCCACTTTCTTAAGTTCTCATGATTCTGCCATTCACCTTTGGCCCGTTCATACAACTTTTTTCCTATTGTCATTGCACTACAATAATAATTTTTCTTTCATTCGCCTACGATCAATCACAATAGAAGTAACTATTGTTTCATTCACGAGTTTTATTCTGAGAATAATTTCTATCACTCATCGTCGACGACTTTCTAAATACAGTCACAAATACTTAATTCTGTCTCACAAAAGCCCAAACAACTTTTCTTTCCTCAACATCAACCAACTCTAGACATCGTCTGCAAAGACCTCACATACACACACACATACTAAGATGTTGCCTCTGGCTGGACTTAGGCGTTTCCTCGCATCACATACCGAAATGTCTTCAGCAAGAAACCAACCAAATCAAGAATTTCCAGCTGTGCCAGCAACTCTCAACGCCGGAGAGCATGAGCTGCGAGACTGGCCGCCCAACTACTCAGCACCTCCCAATACCACACCTTACTACACGCCATACCTCGGTCTTCGAGCAAGATTATCGCAAGTATGGATAAATCGGTGGACAGTCCTTCTCATCCTCATCATTTGCCGACTCCTCCTGGCCACCAAGGACCTAACACACGACATCACAAGCGCCAAATCAGAAGCATTATCAGCATGTACGAGCGTGGAGAAAGTCGGCAGCGCTATGGCATCTATGCCTCATTACCTCTCTGAGGGGGTGAACGCTCTTGCTGCTGATGGAGTCACGAGCGCAGTGAACGGATTGATGAGCATGCTGCTCATGTCCGTTTCTGCAGTCGAGGAGATTGTCCTCTTCGTAATCCACATGATGACATCGACTTACCTGTGTCTAATTACTTTGGCCGTCTCCGGAAGCTTGCACGTTGCTCTCGATCTGATCGAAAAAGTTGGTGACTTTGTCAACAAGACAATTGGCGACATCACCAGCGGCATGACAAGTGAGATCGGAGACTTCGAGAAGGGCTTCAACTCATTCCTCAGCGATATCAACATCGGTGGTATCTTTGGGAGCTCCAAAGATCCTCCACAGATAGACCTCACTTCTTCAATCGACAAGTTAAACTCCATCAAGCTCGACACGAACGCCTTGGATGGAGACCTCGCCAAGCTCAATGCTTCGATTCCTAATTTTGAGCAGGTTCAGAACTTCACAGACAATGTTATACGCTTTCCATTCCAGGAGGTCAAGAAGCTCATGAACGAATCCCTAGTCGCATACAAGTTCGACAAGTCCGTCTTCCCGGTCGCTCAAAAGGAGGCTTTGACGTTCTGTTCTGATAGCCCCGCTATCGACAACTTCTTTGACGGTCTCGTCAAGGTCGTCAAGAAGTCCAAGATCATCTTCCTCATAATCCTCTCGATCCTCGCGGTTGCGGTCTGTATCCCAATGGCTTACCGAGAGATCTGGAGATGGCGACAAATGCAGCAGCGATCTGTTATGCTTCAAAAGAATGCTTTTGATCCCATGGATGTCATCTATATCGCCTCGAGACCTTATACGACAACTGCTGGAATCAAATTATCGTCGAAGTTCAAGTCTACCAAGCGCCAGATCCTTGTGCGCTGGCTCGTTGCGTACGCTACGACACTTCCAGCATTGTTCGTCCTTGCTCTTGGCTTGGCTGGCCTATTCAGCTGTCTCTGTCAATACATAGTCCTCAAGGTTGTTGAAAAGGAAGTCCCTGCACTTGCAACCGAAGTGGGCAACTTCACTGGTGTCGTTGTGCTAGCACTCAACAACGCATCGACCGCCTGGTCAAGATCTGCCAACGAAGTCATCGCAAGCACCAACAAGGAGATCAACAGTGATGTTTTCGGCTGGGTCAACACTACAACATCCGCCGTGAACGGTACTCTCAACACTTTCACTGACGAGATGGGCAAGGCCTTAAACACAACATTCGGCGGCACCATCCTCTACGACCCTATCAAGGAAGTCCTCAATTGCTTGATCGGTCTCAAGATTGCCGGTATCCAGAAGGGTCTCACCTGGGTGTCCGACCACGCCCACGTCGACTTCCCCCTCTTCAAACCCGATGTCTTCTCCCTTGGCGCAGCCGCAAGCGTAGCATCCGATTCTGACTCCACCGACTCCTTCCTCTCCTCCCCAGGCAGTGTAGCCAGCGATGACATCACCGGCGCCGTCATCAAAGTCTCCCTCAAGCTACAAGAAGCCATCAAAGAAGAAGTCTTCATCTCCCTCGCCCTCATTGGCGTATACATCCTCATCGTGCTCATCGGTCTCGGCCGCGTCCTCTTCGGCTTCCTTGGTCGCGACAAGACTCGCGCGGAAGGCGGACCGAGTTTTACTGGTGATGGAAGAGCGTCTTTGAGTCCAAGATCGCCGAATAGAGGGGACATGACTCGATTTCCGGCTTTTGGAGCACCTGTAAGCTCGATTTATCCTACGAGAAGTAATGGTGATGCGTGGGGAGCAGACGAGCCACATGATGAAAAATTGGGTGCGGTGGGTCATCGGAGTGTGGAGGCTAGTGTGAAGCCAGGACATGAAAGAGCGAGTAGCTATGGCTATCTGGATGGGAAGCACTGATCTCTTTTCTCTAGGAGGGACAGTGATGATGGCTTGAGCTGGTTCTCGACGCCTCTTCGGTTCGGTTCAGTTTTGGTCTGGTCCTTTGGTGGCGTTCTTTGGCGGCATGGATAGACGGCCTGGCATGGCACGGTTCTACAGCTCATTTGGGATGGAGTTTCTTGCTTACTTGATTCCCTCTTGTTTTGTCTGGCTGGTATAGGATGCTGTTCTCGTCCGCCTGCTGTTGCGGTTTCGCGTTGCATTGCATTTGCTTCCTTTATTCAAGTCACGTATGGGATGGATAGATACCCAGAGAACGATTGAAGAGGTCTCGAAAGACAGAGGTACGCAGATGAGAGAGAGAGGGATGAGCCAAGGACGCTGGGGTATATTTTTTGGCGGTGGAGATATTCATTCGACCTTTTAAGTTGAGTGGTGGAAGTATGATGGACGGAGGATACTCTACTTTTCTTTACATACCTATCTACATACATACGATGTATCTAGGTCTTTTTAGAACATAGGATAGGATGAGAGAATGGATATCTATGATACCGTCAATTGCTATGTTTGTAATTCGGTGACTGAATCCGTCGTCTGTCCAGTTGAGAAACCGCTTATCCTGGTACTGCCACCCTGCCATTTCGAAGCAACCGAATGTGCTGAGAAGTGCTCGCGACATTCGATAGCTATCCTCACAGTCATTTCAAGTAAGGATATCCCAAATCTGGAATGCACGAGTAGGAATTAATTCAGTATTAGAAGAAGTGTTTACAGATAAGCGATATTTTGTTTACCTAGTGGGAGAGGCCACCACAGCCCCTCCTTTCATATGCTTTTCTAAATCCAATGTCTGGAGAACCGCTTGAGACATGGTATCATTGTTCGTTCAATTAACCGTATTGTAGATCCTGTGAATTAAAAGCAAATCTGGCAGAGTTTTCCAGCCGCACGATACTGCAGGGCTGCTTCCAGAGGCGGCCGCGCTAATGCAAAGGTCCCAAAGCATTCACCGGTCGAACGCCTCACTCCGCGAAAGATAAATACATGACTGATTCCTACATTTCAATTATCCATCCTCCTAATTCCGCGACTCGGGCAGTACGAAATGAGCGATGGAATCCACACAGACTATTACTATGGCGAGCGATGCTCAAGCCCAGATCTCTCAGATCGGCAGTAAGGTACGGACGAACCTTGTCCTGGCACAAGGCTCCCTGCCTAAATGTGTAGTTCAATGTTGTGGCGACTCTGTCTGAGTTAATGCCTTGCAGAATGATGTATCTATGGGTGGTTTCATTCATCTAGCGCCAAAAACTCACGATATATCTCTCGCTAGCCAGCATATTCCTGATATCGCACAACTGGGAAAGGACCTGAATGATGCAGTTCAGGCTGCATGGCATCATCGGCATGGAATCAGGTACAAGAAGGTTGAGGCCCTCCTTCTGAGGTGGGCTGACGATGATCTGGGGGTATTGACAGAACTACAAGACCTGGAGCGTGTTTTAGTCGACCTGTATTTCTTCAGCGTTCAAAAGTACGACATCCCGAGCGAAAAACCTGACAATGCTCTCACACGAAGGGTTCTCGACTTTCTTGATCAAGACGGGGAGGAAACATTGTTCATCTTATACTATGCCGGCCATGGGAGAAGTGGCTCTCACTACGATGAGGGTCCTCTCTGGTATGCGTGAGTTGTCTACTTCTCCTTGGGACTACCCCAGGCTGATTAAATCAAGGAATCGAAGCGCGCGATCCCCGTATCTGCCTGCAAGAGGTATTCAATCCAAGTTCGAGGAAGCATTTGCAGATACTCTCTTGCTTTACGATTGTTGCAACTCTGCAGCTTCAACTACCTCCCCTTCCTGTCGAGGCCATAAAGGTGTCACGGAAGACATGGCTGCTTGCGGGTACGAGGCTATCGCGGCAGAAGTTGGCGAGCATTCGTTCAGCAATGCTCTGATTCAAGTGCTGGCTTTGGCATCAAAAGAATTACCCATGTCAGTAGCTGAGATTCATGCTCGTGTCCTCAGTCGCTTGAAGTGCTGGTCTCCCTCTTTGATAAAAGATGGGGAAGGACAATTCAAGGAAGATCAGTCTGGTAGACTAGCAAGAGAGTGTCTAAATCGGAAGACTCCGATATATGGTATACTGTGTGAAACTGTTCCTCGCCGAAGTATTGTACTTGGCCCTCTCAAAACGCCGAGCACTCAGATGAACACCAATGGATCTTCAACGTCTACGTCTTCACCAGTTCCGTCGAACGGAGCAACTCTTTACAAAAATTATTTTTCGGCAAAGACAAATCCGAGAAAGAGGAAATTTTCGGAAACAGACATGAGCCAGGAGCCGAAGATGTCAGCCCCTCAAATACTTCTTGCGATCCGACTTGACAAAGAAGAAATTGATATTGCTGCATGGAAGGAATGCCTACTTCGGCAACTACCGTCTGAAGCGCAAAGTATCAAGATCGAAGGAATTTATAAGAGCTTTTCAACTCTTTTGCTTCTGAGCGTACCACTTTGGGTCTGGAATCTGCTTCCAAGCAACACCGCGTACAGCTTCGTTGGTTTCATCACCTCAAATAACCTGGCTCTCGTGGATACAAAGCCAGCCGCGCTTTCCACTTTGGCTTGTACAGACCCCTCCACTGGCGAGTTTCGCAGCTCTTCTAGACTTAAAACAAGAGACGGAAGCAACCTGAACACAGGTGAAAATGCCGAGAAATCTAGTGAAATGGCCCAAGTGGTTCCATCAATAGGTCCTACAGAAGTCGTTAAGGTGGAAGACAACATGGGTTCACCAACTGCTGGTACAGGACATCAGTCGGGAGTAGACCTTTCCAGACTTACATCGTCTAGCCATAGTCCAAAGTATCATGAGAAGAATCTGGTCCTGTCGAAGTATACGAATGCCAAACAAAACGAATCACAAGAGCAAATATCAAGTACCATTACCAATCTGTCGAACACAACAAAAGCCAGAGATTCTCATAAGGAATTCGCTACCCCTCCCAGACCCAGATCCCGGGCACAGAAGCCCAAGGTGAAAACAGGATGTATTACTTGTCGAGTAAGTAAAGCTGTTTCTTAGCATAGCACAAAGAACTATGTAGAAAACGCTGACTGGCGATATAGGCTCGTCGAGTGAAGTGTGATGAGTCCAAACCTCATTGCCTTCGGTGTCGGAAGTTTGGACGTTTATGTGATGGATATACATCCGGAACCCAAAGGGGTCTAAGTCGGCTGCAACCTCGGATTCCGTCAAGCTCAATTTACGGTCCCTCAGTGTCTTTCGATGTAGTAGAAACCGAAGAAGAGCATTTATATTTCCAGGCATTCATCGACCATTTCGCTCACGAAATCCCCGGCTTTTTCGACCCAGAGCTTTGGACTGTGCTCATTCCCCAAGCCGCTCATGAGGTTAGCTGTATTCGACATTCGATCATTGCTTTGGGAGCTATGTACAAGGCTTGGGAGGGCGCACCTGGCCCGGGCCTAAAAGTCATTGTTATGCAAAGTATTGACAAGAAACACCATGAAAGCGCAGTTCGACAGCACGTGAGGGCCATCCAATCCTTGAACTCACATATATCGAGCTCTGCGAGTCCTCAACTTAGGACAGCACTTTTGGCGTCCTTGCTCTTCATTTATTTCGAGACAATGCAAGGGCAATACGCGTCAGCTGCGCAGCAATTGTGTGGATGTCTCAAGATTATAAGGTCGTACTACCTTGGGCCACACTCATCGAGGCCTTGGATTTCTGCTTCCAATCGCCACAATCATGCGCTTTCAAACAATCTTTCTAAAAGTGCATTCCGTTATTGGCAATCTAAAGCTCCTCTAGCGATCGATAGAGCAATCATTCGGTACGGCGAAGAATATTTCGACAGTTGCATTGTGCAACCAGATCCTAACACGGGTTCCCAACAGGCACTTCAGCCAGGATCAGATGACACCTCCAGCGCTCAGCAACCGCAAGAGATTGTGAAGCTGCCTGCAGAAAAATGCAGCAGGCTGAGCCCTGACCCGAATGTAGCTGCCTTTCAAACACTCTTTACTTGGCTCCAAGGACTTGATAGTGGCGATCATGAAGAGCGTCTATTTGGTGAGAACCAAGGGGATACAGACGACTCAATTTCGGCCACTTCTCAGGATCATGTCACTTCATCTCTCGCTTCTCGTAGACCATCGTCGACATTTTCTCATTCCTCAATATTGTCTGGAGGCACTCGCACCACATATCCAACAATGGCTCATCCAAATCTGTCATCTATGGCGGGCGCACCGGATCCCAAAGGCTCTCAGCCGCCTCCTCGCTTGGAAACAGCGCCCCAATCCCAACCTAACCCACGTACAGTTCCTGTGCTACAGAATATGGAGGCCATCGAGGGGATATTGCTACGGGCGTTCATGCGTCTGGAGAGTAACGAAGTTCTCAACGCAATGATGCCTCAAATCCCCCCGCTTGAATGGGACATTCAAGAAATCTGGTCAATTTCGATCCCAGTGACACCGTTCGAAGCTATTGCTACTGCTCAACTCTGTTGGGAGTCTTTGATGAATCGTGCCCTTAAGTTTTATCGTCGTATATGTTTCAATCAGACATATTGCCCCTCTCTGCAGCGTGCTTCAGGAGAAATTCCGAATCAACAAACATACTTCTTGCAGCAGCTGGCCAAGTTCCACACTTGCTTCAAGCCTCTTCTAGACAAAGCAATTTCTTCAGAGACTGACGAAGTCAAGAGTCCTATAGCGCTGCTCATTTCCGTTCACTGGCGTCATGTGCATGTGCTTGTGAAGAGTCTCTTATCAAATTCCGAGATGATATACGACAAATATATCGACGACTTCGCGTACATAGTAAAAACCTCCAAACAGCTCATTTCGAATCACGCTGCGTTTGCTACACGACGTTTGGGTCGGTTCACACTTGAGATAGGTGTAATACCTGCCCTCCATTTCACAGCTACCAAATGTCGGGATCCGAATGTGAGGCGAGCAGCAATAGCTTTACTTTTTCAGGACCCAAGACAAGAAGGTGAATATGACGGGGTACTTTGCGCAAGAATCGGGAGGTGGATCACTGCTTGTGAAGAGGATGGTCTCCCAGAACCGCCATTGCCATTATCATCACCGCTTCTCAGACCAAACGTGGACGACGCATTGCCATTATCACCTCCTGGTGAAGGCTGGAACCACACAATGCCAGTGGACAATGAAACGCAGATGGACCAGTGTGTTCTACCGAAACAGACCCTAGAAGATCATACTGAGAATACCTCTTACACAACATGGCATGTTCCGGAAGAGAACAGATTTGTGTTGACCATGATCGAGTACCATATCCCGGAAAGATATCTCAAAGCCAAAATACAAAAGGCTGTGCCGAGTCTGGACGGCACGAGGGAGGAGAGGGAAAGTGTGATTGCTTGGTGATTGTCTTGTTTGAGCCAGATAGCTGAGGGCTGCTTTTGATCGTGTAATCTATGACAGAGAAGGCCCCAAAAAAATCGAAGCGTAGTCTTTGGTTCTTTAATACACGGTTACTGCTGTTCCCGAGTGATCTAGAAGACTACTTTGGTGATGCCATTCAATGTCTTTGAGCACTTTGACTCTTGCCTAAACTTTCTGCCGTTACTATTGATTATTCGCGTGCCTCAAAAACCCGAGCAAGAACTAACGAGGCCACAGTAGGTCTTGTTTACTACTTCTTGACTTGAAAAACTTTCAGCCCATGTTTTAATCGGGCCTGGAGATATAGTGTTCAACCGAGATTTGACCCTTCTGAGAAGAATTTGAGTTGATCCCTCGTGATCTGCAGTGGTCGGGACCCTCGCTCAGCAAGGAGCTCTTGACTTTCTCCTCAAGGATTAAGATCTCCAAAGTCCATAAAGTATTTCGTGATTTCCACTCGTACAGTATCTTCACATGGTAGGTACATGGTCCTTCCGGTTTTTCTATTTTTCTTTTTTTCTTTTTCGGTACTTCAGTGTGTTGTCCCAGTCCTGGACATCGGATGTACTCTACCCAGATGCTCGAGCGTGAGGCAATGACAAGCTGCTTATCGCAAATAATTGAAAGTCCTGAATAGTTTTAGGACAAACAATCCTCATTTAAGTACCATTAACTGCCGTTCGTGTCTTGGTCCGGAATTTCATTCATTTTCCCCAGGAATAATTATGCTGCCGACCTTTGAAGAAAACGTTCCGGGACATCACCTCATAATCTTGATCCACAAGATTGATCAAAAGTACTCAATCAAACATGGGTAGACTGTGAAAATGGTGAGTTTTTATCTTGTAGGCTCAAAAAAACAGATACACTGGAGTACGTTGTAGATTTCTGAAGTGAAGAGAGGTGAAGTGAGGATAACCGAAGCGTTCTGCTTGGAGGAGGAAAGCATGCAAGTCAAGCAGGGAGGTAAATCATGAGCTAGCAATAATAATGATCGATGTATAGTGATAGATCGATCCGTTGAATACCATTTTAACCCTTTTAGAGTTCGATAGTGTCCGTATAGTGGAAGGTTAGGCATAAGCCGGACCGGAAACTCTTAGCATTGCAAGCGTCGAGGCCGGTTGTCCACGTAACTTACAATACTGACGATGCGACTTTAGTATTCTAGGAAATGCCGCCGCAACCGGCCAAATTTCCTTTGCACCCACGATCGCATTATCACATTATCGCATTATCGCCAACATGCCTTTATTTACAGCTGAAGAAGAGGTGCGCCTGAAAGCGGCCCACGAATGGGCATTATTGAATGTCTCTCCACCGTATATGATCATCAGCGCAGTCACGATTTTGTCCTGCATGACACAGCTCCCACTACTTCTCTACACACCTCCGCCGCCAACATCTGAACACCTAATCCTGCCGTATTTTCTGTTCACCAACGGTACTGCTTATTGGTGCTTCATCATGAGCTACATATACATGGCGGAGACGATAGACAGCGACAGGTGGTGCTCGTGGGAAAAGCGGTTGGGAACCAGGATATTCGTGGACGAACCCAGCAGAAGTAAGGATAAGCTCACCGTTGCGAACAAAATCACCTTCTATCTAATGGGCGAAAGTGCGGTCTTCATGGCAAGTGGCATCCTTTGGAAAAGGCTCTTGCTCTGGCTGCTGTGGCATGGAACGATGCATCCAGAAAGCAACTTGACTTTGCGTAGTTGCTTTACGGTTTTGTACGACTTGGTGTTTGTGCCTTGCTCCTTCCTTGCTAGTTTGATTGCCTTGGCTGTTGGATGGATGAGTTTTGGGACCATCGGCATTGCCTTGGGCGAAGATCAGTCTTTGAAGTTTGTGGGCGAGGAGCTGTGGCCAGAGATATGTGGGTAGCCAGCGTTGCCTCAATAAAGGGAAATACAATGTCATGAACAAGATGGAGGACATTGAGGGGGGCTTCGCTTAGGAGTACTGTCCACAAGGAAGGAACGAGGTTGGATTGTGACTTCCCTTTTGGGAAGCCACCCACACTAGCGTGGCTGTATGCCTTTTCTCATTGTCGTCGAGTATCCCAGGACATCAAGCATCCCAATCTGTATGTAAAGTCACCAAATAATCTAACAACATTCGAAATGTTACCCCTCTCTCCCGATGCCGCGGGCTTCGTCGCCCTCTTGATGTACGAAGAAATCTCTGAAGCATTAAAATGTTTGGAAGCCAAGCTGACAATAGGACCTTCATAGCTACCACCTTGTTCTTGTACCATTGTATGTTATGCAGAGTATTCAGGACGTATAGGTTATCGCAATTCAAGCTAATATCTTGGCAGCTGGAACAAGATCCTCGTACCATTGTTAGTTATGCAGAGTGTTCAGGACATATAGGCTATCGCAATACGAGCTGACATTTCTTTAGCTGGAGCAAGATTCTTGTACCATTGTATGTTCTGAAATATCCCAAAGGCTTGGATGTATCCATTGACAGTGCTGGTGATGTCGCAGCTTCCTTTCCGTGTACCAGTAAGTCTCCTATTTCTCCAGTACGTTGCAATGATTAAGTCTGATCGATGTGTTATAGTCTCTTCTCGTAAGATCATAGACTTTCTCTGATACCCTGTTGCTGTGGCTGAGAAACTCTTTTCATAGTGGTTACGTCCTGGTTGGGGCTTTGTAAGTGACTTCGACATGACGATTTTGGCGATCCTCTTACTGACCATTGTTTGACTAGGGCCTGGATGTAAGCTGCCAAACATTTACAGTACATTGAACTTTTTGATTGAACTTTTCCCTAGCTATCTCAGAAACAGGCGTACCAAGTAAGGGAGCCTTAAGACACATGTTATCTCAGCTAATTCTCTGTGTCAGACGCAAGATGATTTGGATCACGTATGTTCGAGTTTCGCATGGTAATCTAAGCAACTGTATCTGATTTGTATTTAGCACCAAGGCTTTCGGCAAGCTGCTCTTCCTGTTCGTGTAAGTGCTACTTCCCTGTTGACTTGAGAAAGGGAAGAGAGCTAACCGTTTTCCTTAGTCTACCGCTTATGCCCAAGTCAATTGTCCATATCTAACAATCACCTAGCACCGTCAAGTTCATCGTCGTTGTGCTGTAAGTTGTTGATAGATGTTGCGATATATAAAATGTGTAATTGACTGTAAGTAGCTGGATCGAAAGATCCAACATCATCGCTCTTTCCCTCGGCCTCGGCGGCGCCTTCTGCGGCTGGCACGCCTGGAGTCGCTCCTACCACCTCGCCCTGCTCCAAACCGCCTGGGCCAAATGGCCAGAACTGACGACTGCCGAAGCTCTGGAGAGATTGCACCAAGAGCTCGACTCGTAAGTTAGACTAATTACGCTGTCAGTGATATATATACTAATAGCGTAATTAGAACCCAAATTTTACACTCGTATTTTTAATCTTTAGCCATACACATCATCACAACATCCACATCGCAATGTCACAAGAAGAATTGAGCACATTCAGATTCTCAAAATAGCTCCAATCAGATAAGAAAGTCGAGCGTCGAATCCGCATACATTGTCCACCAACAGTGATGCATGAACCTGTGAGTAACAAGACCATTGCTTCGCTCCTCATCAGAATCATACCATCCTCCCTTTCCCATCCTACAAAGTCTCGAATCGACATTTCATCCCTCCCCTTCCCTTACATTCCTCACCCAACAATCCCCATCCGCCTCCATATTTTACAAATACTATGTATGCATGCGCGAAAGCCACGCGAAGCAGAAAAGCAAAGCAGGGTCAAGAGAACCCTGCCAGGCGTGAGAAACAGAAACAGAAATGCAACGACGGAAATGCACCCTGATTGATAGATAGCTTGATCGGTCCGTAGAAACGCCATGCTGAAACAACCGAAAATCGAGAATGGAAATAGACCAGGCTGAGAAATGCCGATCTCGCTGTGCTTTGTAGTGGTACTTCGTCAGACATCGCTCACCGGGTAGCAGGGAGAGGGAAGTAGAAAGAAGAACGTTCGCCGCTGTGGTTATTGGAGCATTGCGAAGGTAGCAGTATGCGAGGAGTTGCACAGTCCCTTCCGCAAACCAGTAGACTTAGATATCAGCGGCTACTGCATCGCCATCTTTCCCTTCTTCACCATCATCTTCCTCCGCTGCAGGTTCTTCAGCGGGCTCAGCAGCAATGGCATCAGCTTGTGTCATGCCATTCTGCCTTTCCCAGACTTCTTTCCGTATCCTCTCATCCTTGAGCTTCCTTGCTCTCTCTACCTCCTCGAAACCACCAGCTTTCTTAAGTTTACCCTCTTCCACAAACGAGCCTAGCTCTTTCTGGAACTCGCCCCCTCGTCGACTTTCAAGTTCTTTCTGGCGTAGCTTCTCGGCGCGCTCGATGGCTTCCAGTCGGTTTTCATGATTAGGCTGTAATGCTCGGACTTCACCCAGAACACCTTCTTTCGCGACTGAAGGATCGGCTGCTATGACATGGTTCAGTCCTCGAGAGAGCACGCGGGCTGCGTTCGAAGATCCAGGTACGTCTTTCATCTGCTCCTTAGTCGCCTGCTCAACAAGGGCGAAAGTCTGAGCAGCCTTCTCGAGATCATCCTGGAGATCCGCAGCAAGATCTTCTTGCATGGTGAGCTCCTCTCGGTCATTGCAGACGGTCTCAAGCTCTTTCTCCCAGATCTTGGTCCAGACTGGTCGCTCACGTTTCAAGAAGTCTTGCATCTTCTTGAGCTCCATGGTAGCTTGGGATATATCCTTGGCCACAGTCTCTAGTTGACGTGGCAGAGGTCGGACACCACGAAGAACGACATCCTTTCGAAGATCCTCAACAATATCTTGCAAGTCGTCGACTTGGCCGACCAGCTTGTCTGAGTCTTCGTTGAGATTCTTCTTGCCAGAGTTGACATATGCTCGTCCTGAGTCGCCTTTCATATCTGGGATAGCAGTCTTTGCTGCTACAGTCTTGACGGAAGAAGCCTTTTGGCGGATGAGAGACATGGAGTTCTGGACATCTGACTGGAACTCGGAATACACTTGTCGAATAACGGCAAGATCGCGACGTATCCCGTGCAGTTCATTGATCTGGTCTGCATTCTTAAATTTCGACGGGCTGATGAGTGGCGCATTGGACTTTTGATTGTCGATATACGATACTCGTGAGGAAGTCGGAGGTACGCTTGCTAATCTCGCCATCTCCTTTGCTGCATCTTGTTGACGATCTGATACCCGTTGAATGGTGGCTTGCTGGTCATCCACTGCAATCTTGACGCCCTCGACCATTTTCTTGAGGCCCCCGAGACCCTCGTCAATATGGCGCTTAACTTCGTCCAGTACCTCGGTATTCAGTACCAACACCGATCGATCTTTGATGTCAGCAAGATCTTCCAGTTCGTGACGTACACCTGAAACTGGGTCTTGGATATATATCTCAGGTAGATCCACCCCATTATTGTGGGTATTCCAAGCGAACTTTTCGATGAAAGCCAGCTGCAATCTCGCCATTGACAAGTCATTGTATCCGTCCGCAAAAACAAACTTCTTGACTTTGGTCTTGTATTGCAAGAATACAGTCAGTTCTTTGCCAGGTGGTGGAGACAGCTCAGAGGTGAAATTCCGGTCTTGAGACGAGCGCGGCGGAGTTTGCTGTGCAGTGGCTACCGGCCTTTGATCTTGAGGCGTTTCCGGACGTTGTGCTTTTACCTCGTCTGGATGCTGGATAGGGAGTGTCATGATAGAATCTGACGGCGGGCCTTGCAAGGTTGCGCTCGGGGCATCAAAGTCTATCGGCTGTCTTTTCTTGTCATCTGGAGTTTTGACAAGCGGGCTATCATCTGCAGCTGCATCGGCAGGCTGTGGTAATACAGGAGGACCTGGTGATGGTTCCTCTGATATCCTGCTTGGAATACGAGCTGGAGATACATCCACATTTAAACGATTTGACTGCTGACGCACATGCCTTTGATCTCCTCGGGTTTGGACAGCTCTCATCGACTCCCGAGCATCGTTCCGCCCTCTGTTCGGTATAGGCGAGTTCTGGGGAGGTGGGAGCATAGGGACACCATTGGGAGATGCCCCCAGGTGTTTTGAGATCTGATATGCAGAGTATCTCCTCGACGCTCTCCTCTCAAGGTCCCCACCTCGCTGTAGCGCGGCGAGAGCATTTTGTTGTTTCGGTGGAGGAGGTGGGGGTGGAAAATTGTCAACGCTGAGTTCCTCTGGCCCAGATGGCTGCTGTGCCGCTTGTCCTTCCGTCGGATAAGGTGGTAACACTGGCATATTCTGCATCGTTGTACTGGAAAGTGAGGATTGACTCGAAGACATAGATGCCCTGGATTGATCTCGTTCCGGAACCATTCTCCGGCTCGACGATGCAGAAGACATTCTTGGGGGGACAGAAGCCTCAATTTGGCTCATACTGTCCCTATTATCCACGCTTCCATCTTCCCTTCGAAAATTGTTCTGTATCCCCTGGTCCAACAGTGTCGTGAGTCCAGTATTGGCACTTCCCACGCTGCTGATACTGCTAGCTCTGGGCACGGAACCATCGCCATTTGCATTTGTGCTGTCTCTAGCTTGCTTCTGCCGTAATTTCTGCTGCTTCCGTTTTAGCCCGTGGAGTAAATTTATGATAATATCTCGTATCCTCGGGAGGTATTTTTCCAAGCTCTCCACGCTGGCCTCTTGGCTGAGTGTTGATTCTAATATGTGGCGCAGAAGCTCAGGAACGTTTCCTAAATCCGAGGTATCGACATTGATAGCTGTGAAAGCCCTGCAGGCAATATTGAACTCGTAACCTAGGCGCACATAGACGTCTGAGACCTGCGCATCGGTCGCTTGGTGGCGAGACCATTGTGTGAGGGTTTCGAGAAGCTGCTTTGTAGCTACGAGGAGATGGGTAACGCTCTTTTCAATTTGGGACAGAGGAGGAGCATTTTGACTAGTCTGAGGTGATGGAGCGACCTAAAAGAGTGCAACTATTAGCATTCTTCGAGATCAAAGGTGGAGCATCCAGAATTCGTCTCCAAAGCTACGAGATGCGCGTGAAGCCAGAACTCACATTTTGTCTCCTACTTCCATTTGGTACCGACTTGCCCGAGGCAGAAGACGTCCGCGGCTGAGCACCAGGCCCTGGAGACATCGATCGAGCTGGTACGTTTGGAGGAGGTCCTGGATCCGCGGCGGGAGAACGTCGTTGTATGGATCTTTGTGAGGTTGGCGGCGCCTGCATCGCTGTGATTGCTGCGGCAGAGGTTTGAGCACGGATCTAGCAAATAATCATAGCGACATTTGTCGAAGCTCCCCGAGTTGCTAAAAGGTATAAATGGAGCGAGCTTGACGTGAGTGAGAGATGGGGTTCGGAGTGTTTTCAAGTCTCACTCACTTGACTCTTCGTATCAGATTTGGGATGTCTGCCCCCTGCGCGGACAACTCCTGGTGCTTGCCGTACGTAGCGCGATTTAGCGAGGTACAAGGTTTTAGATGCAGACCAGCTCTGGGGAAATCACAGGCACCTTGGATAAATATGGTCCAAGCAGACAAGGGCACAAATGGATAGGGACGTTGTTGATCAAGACTCTAGATCTATGATGATAATGATGATGATGTTGTTGTTTGATGGATTGACTGTTTCTGAATATGACAGCACATGAAGCCTCCTTGGTCTGCAATGTCCAAATGAGGAAACCTTCCAGAAGCGTTTGGATCTTCACCAGCAAGCATAGCTATGTTCCTATACAGGAGGTTCCGGTAACATTGTTGTACTCCCTACTTGATACTCGGTATCGATGAATAAAGCTGCATCTCGTTCATTTCTACAAGGTCGACTGCTGTCTCGCTCCTTCGGCTTCAAGGCATCGAGGCTTAGAGCTGACAAGCCTAGTTGTCTGGGAGGCGAATACAGCATTCGGTGACGAACTGCAGATACTTGTTGTCACGCTCATTCTGGCCGTCGGGTACCACTGATTGTACTACCATTCGGAGTCTATTCGGTTGGGACTGGCTATGGGTGGCTAAGTTTCAACCCGATGTAATGAGAAATCCTGGAGGGTGGTTGAAAGTGATACGTGGGTGAAGCTGTAACTGTACTTTTCGAGACACTCAAAAGATCTGTTATAGCATGCAGATACCTATACCTGTCCTCGGCTGGCGATTTCTTGCATAAGTACCCTAACCATTGACACTGAGGGCTTTCGAAATCAGTATTTGAGAATGACGGACGATGTTTGGGCGAAGAAGTCGAAGGTCGTATAACTGGCTAGGAGAATTGGAGAAATAGTTGCAGAAACGGCTGGCTTTGCAATGGCTTAAGTAGTGCTCACTAATGAACGGAGTGAGTTCAGTGATACAAAAGTTCTCCGCATTCCCTCCATGTTCCGATACAGCAGCTCCAATCGCATATCAAGATTGTAACATTTCCATCCATATCACCATATCGTGACCATATTATGCGTTTCAAAAGTGGCAGGGTTGTGGTACATCTCATTCGATATTCCTGTCTTTAATTGGATGGTTCCAACCTGAATCCAAGGAACGATTGGCTCGACTCCAGGCAATCAGCCGCTGTAGTTCCTGCCGAATTATGTCGATTTCCCGTCTGGCTGTTGCTTATGAGGGAGGACCTGACGCCAATGATCTACAGAAATCTGGGGTGGAAGACAGCCAGTAAACAGCCGGTTTGGATCTAGACCCAAGGAGACCTTGGCTGTTTCTATCTGCCGCTAATCTTAGGGGAGACCCTGTCAAGTGGAATAGGAAATCATAATCTATTCACAGTATGAAGATCCTCATTCGGAACTTCTGGGGGTTTCTGATTTGAATTATTGAAGAGAATTTGTCTGCTTAGTGCATCTCCTGTATTCTTAAGCTGCAATAGCAGGGTCATTTGAGGAATATGGGCACTTCGTATTGCTGTTGGGGGCAGGCGCAATGTCATGGGCTGAATCAGTGACATAGCCCAAGTACCGTAAGGTATGGAGATAGAAATAGAAACCCACTCATCCACTCTTGTACCTCTGGAACAAAGCAGAAGTCAGAGCAGAGTATCGAACTTGCAGCATCGTACAAAGACTACATACTCCTATTTAGCAAGCAACAGTAACTGGGGCAAATCATTGTCAATTGAAGTGCGTCGGATTGCGCTTCTTCGGGACCACGCCAGATATAATAGTGCCGGTACTCGAGCGCACCAACTTGCAGCTGTGCTCTCTTTGTTGAGGACCCCTCCCCTCCTCTCTTTCCACCTTAGGTACCCTTGGCGCAACCCATAATTTGGTCATAACATCAATCCCTCTTTACAGTACCAGGTCATTTATTCAATCATTCATTCATTCATTCATTGTTTTTCTTGAAACGTTCAATTGATCGAGAGGAACATCGACATATAAACATTTTCTCTTCCAAGTCAACCATCTCAATTGACAACCTCGGACTAATCAAATCATTCACTTATTTACTTTTTTTTCTCCCCTTCCCCTGCCCTGCCCTTCACTTCCTTCAAACCCTCGCGCACGCACCCACACGAGCTCTCCTCTTCAATCCGGAAGGGGTGTAGCACTCCCGAATTTTGCAAGGGTCTGTGGTGAATTGCGACCACTTACAGTGCGCGGCCCAGCGACCGACCTAGCCAACCGTCCGTCTTGCTCGGAACGACACTTCTACAATCTTCCCACTCCAACCTAACCTGTCGACACAGACGAAGACTTCCGTCCCCATCCTCATTCTCTCTCCTCTCCTCTCCTCTCCTCTCCCCTTTCCCATCCTGCATCTGTTGTTGCTCCTGGAGGTTGATGGTTTGAGTGTGCATCTGGCACGGAGTGTTCTTTTTCTCTTCCCACCGTCAAGCGCTGTTTTGTCCCTTCAGGTTAATTTTGAACTTGCGCATCATCGCTTCCCGGCCGCCCTACGCCGCCCTGCCCTTCCTTCGATTTCCCCCAGCTCGATCCCATTCACCATCACCATCTGTTCGCACATCAATCAGCGGCAGACTCGTCCTGATCTGCGATCATATTCTCCTTCGGCATCCGTGGTCGCGCGAAGGATACAGCAGCAGCAGGTCTTCGCAACTCCAATCCTCTGAGGTGAGACTTTCCTGATCCAAACCCAACCTCCTTTGGCACAGACGCTCCAGAGCTTTGAGCTACCACATTCCAACTTCGAAACTTTCTTCAATCTGCAACGGCTTTACAACCGCAGAGTCGGTATCGTCGCGCGAATGCTAACACGAACGTTCTGCAGACTGGTTTCTTTGCATTACACAGCTTGTCCAGCAAGCTAGAGATTTCGTCACCGATTCTCGAGCCAATATCTACCGTTGGCGCGCCTGTCCATCACTGGTGATCTGCCCAGATTTATTTGTCAATCAAAAGGTAAGGGATACCCCCTCCTCTTCACGAGCAGACATTTCCATGTTGGCGTGACACCGCGCCCTGGTCGGCTGCAACCATGGTTCCATGCAGCCTCACCTCGAACCTCACCTTTGGCAACCCACAACATTTTTCTCAAATTGTGCTAACTTGGCGGCCGCGCAGATACCCAAGTACTTTAAAGCATCTCTTGTACTTGCCAAGTACAATTCGCATACACCCTCAGCTGGCAACGCTGGGAACATGGTACAACCGGGAAAGAAGGCCACCGACACACCGAACGGCACAACGAAGAACTCACAATCCAACATGTCGTTCCAACGAAAGGATATGACTGGAGCGGGCAAGAACGAGGGTAGACAGAACGGTTGGTCCAGATCATTGCCAGTCTTCGATCTTGCTAACCAGAACACAGGCAACGCGAGTTCTTTCCGCACAGACACTGCAATTTCTGGCAACCGATCTCAAGGAGAGCGTCCTTTGCAGAGATGGGTTCCAGATGGTCCCCCAGATACTCTAGGCTCATTGGAATCGGGCAGAATGAGCAACTCTGGGGGAGGCGCGTGGGATCAGTTCGAAGAGAACGAGCGTCGCTTCGGTGTCAAGACTGACTATGATGAGAATATCTACACCACGACCATCAATAAGAAGCACCCGCAGTACAAGCAACGTCTTGCTGAGGCCGAGCGGAAGGCGAGAGAGATTGAACGTAGTGCTGCCAACAACTCTCATGTTGCTGAGGAGCGTATTGTGGATAATTTGGCTGGAGAGGAGAATGGTGTAGACGAGGAAGACAAGTAAGTTGACTCGATCTTCACGAGCAGGTCCATGTCTAACATTACTCTAGGTACAGTGGTGTTCGTAGGCAGCAGGACTTCCCTCCTTTGACCTCATCAAACAACAACAGATACACACCACCAGCCAGAAGAGCGCCCACTGGATCATCTACTGTCAGCGGAGCTCCTGTAGACCCTGCGATTATCTCTTCACAGCTTGCTCGTCCTGACAAGCCTGCTGCTGACAAGGGAAAGACACCAGCCGTTCCAGCTGTCCCAGCGGCTCCAGCAGCTACCAAGACTTCTAAAGCAGAGGTCTCTACACCTCCTACCACTACCGAGTCGAGTGTTGCTGCAACACCTGAGCCAAAGGTACCTGCAGCAGTCGCGGGCCCATCATCATCGAGCCGAAATGCTTCTCCTCAAGTCAAAGCCGATGGCCTTCCTAATGCTACAGCAACTGTTGAGCGGGATGTCGCGAGTGCTTTCAAGGGTTTCGCTGCTCAGCAACGAAAGAACGTTGAGGCTGTTCGCCAGTCCAGAGCCCGAAACGACAAGGAGATCAAGTTGAATGACTTGAAGAAGTTCGCCGATAATTTCAAGCTCACAACTCCCGTCCCATCAGATCTTGTACCTATTATCGCCAAGGATCCCGCGAAGCAAAAGGAGATCCAAGAGAAGGCGAGACGTAATGCAGAGGAGAACAAGGCCAACCCTTCCGAAGGAGTCAAGCCCATCCCACCACCGGTTGATATGCGAACAGCCCAGCGTCCAGTTGCTGCTACACACGGTACATCTCCTGCCAATGTTCCTTCTCGCCAAAACCCGCCTCGGAATGCTGGTTTCGCAAACCAAGGTCCATACAGAGGCACTTCTCAAGCTCCACAACCTTCTGCCCAGCAGAATCGCCCTGCGCCTGGTCTTGGTGGTCGATTGAGAAGCTTGGACCAGAACAAAGTTGGCCCTACGCCACCTAATCCGATTCCAGCCCATGAGACAAGACAACCTCCCACTGGCCCTGCGAATGGAGACCCAAATTTCTCCCGACGCTCCAGCGGAGTAACAAGTGCACAAGGAGCTAGATTGAACCCAACCATTGGCGAGTTCCGTCCCAATGCTCATGCAGTTTCCTTCAACCCCAACAGCAACCCAAGCAATGTTTCGAGCCCAAGATCGGCTGTTAACGCCGCCCCTCCTGCGCCTATCACCCGTTCTCTTCTCCGACGCAAGCCTATTCCTGAGTCCGAACGCCCTTCTTTCAAGGCCAAGTTCAACTCCTTGGATCACATCAAGACGATCAAGCCAGCACCAGAGAAGAATTGGTCGCTTACCGGTGGCTTGAAGCCAGCTTACGAAACTCCTGTGCTTTGGAAGACGGCACTCCCCAGTGATAAGCCTGAGTCGGCTATTCACCTGACCTATGCTAAGATGTTCGATATGGCACCGTTCCCAGCACACACTATCTCTCCTGCTGCCCCATCTCATGCTATTCCGCAAGTTCCTCACCAGCACCAGCTTCCGTTCCACTTGCAGCAGAATGTTCACAACCCAGCTGTCCGTCAATCGCCCCGACAAGCACCAATGAACCTCCATGGCAACCAGATGCCTCATGGCCCAGCTCAGCCGTTCAACGGTCACGATGATCACAGAATGGTTCCTTCACATTCTGCACAGTCATTTGCATCTCCTCGTATGCAACACACTCAAATGCAGTACCAGTCACCGATGAACCAAAATGCGCAAATGGCGTACAATCCACAAATGATGCCGTTCCCGAATGGCCCGCCAATGCAACAGCAATTCCGTTCAATGTCGAACAGCCATCAATACATGCCACAACCAGGTCCCATGGGTCCAATCATGATGCCAAACCCCAATGGCATGTTCATAACCTCCCAAGGTCTCCCACCTGGAGTCGGCTCGGCCCAAATGTTTCCTCAAGGCAGTCAGGGGGGTTTTATGCCACCAACTAACGGCATGCCTCCACAAATGCCAGGTGTCAACGGATATCCGAGCCCTGGCAGAGGCGGTGCCATGATGATGAACCAAGGATCTCAACAAGGCCATCAACCCCCACCACCGATGTATGGCATGAATCCGGGCATGAACCCAGGCATGAGCCCAGGTCCTCAGTATGTTAATACTGCTCAGGGTTACAACCAGCAACCTCCTCCGAACAGTAAGTGCTCTGAGTCAACACAGTTCTGCAACCAACTAACAATTCGTAGTGGGAATGAGAGGTTATAGCGGCCCAAACCAATTTGGCACAAGCCCGCAGCAGATGCACCAATTCGGCCCACAACAGCACCGAAACAACCACTCCAATGGCAACTACAACAAGAACTTCCAATCCCACGGCCAACACCAGAACGGTCCGGCAAACAATCAGATCCCTACCGGACCCCAGGCACGTACATCGGAGGGCAATGAAGAGTCCAAATGAGCGGCCCACCGTTCTTTCTCGTCATATAAAGCGGCTTCGATGCTTTGCATCAATGTGTTAACAGCATCTTAAGATTATTGCTTCATGCCCGTCGAAGGTTTGGCTGCATTTCTAGATCTGCAACATTCACAGAGGATCCTCAGTCTTTGCTTGGATTGGCCGCCCTGGCAGCTGCCGAGGTATTGGATTTGGCATGTTCTTACACCGACTCAGGGCAATTGGTTCGTTCTACATTTTGCTTAGCTGTGGGCATTGATAGTAACTTTCGTGGAGAGATCTGATCATTCTTCTCAGCAGAGGTTACCTAACGATCATCTCACGAACACTGCTCACAACGAGTCTAGACAAATAAATTCGCACTCCAACTGCAGCCTAGGGAAGGAAGGGAGGGACCATAGCACTCCTCGAATCTCTACGAGAGAAGCGAGAGGTAAGTGCAGTGGTAGCTGATTAGCCTAGCAGATGATAGGTTGGAGGTCGTTAGGGATGGATGGATGGATGGATGGATGGATGGAATTGGGGTTTATCGAAGAACTTTTTGTGGAAAGTGGTGGCGACAAGGGTGGTTAGAAGGGCTTTCTTTTAAGAAACTGCTCTTTTGATGTTGTATCCCCTAGCCTTAGGTCTACAATCACTTTTCACGCACCAGCCTAATTTCATTACTGCTTGCTTCACTGTGATCAGTGGCCTTTCTTATGACCCGCTTCCAATTACATTCAATCATTCATCATCCTTCGGAATCACTATCACTATCCACCGGCACCCCAGCCGCAGCGTCACTCGGCAGCTGTCTCGGAAACCATCCATACTCCCCGAGATCAACCATCAGTTCTCCCAGACTCCCTGTGTTAACCGTCACCCCTTCACTTTGCAACACGCGCGCTTGATTAGCTGCTCCTGAAGGGTGGCCACTAGAAACATCATACCGGGTCAATGATGAGTCCATATTCAGTGAGAGGAACGCAGGGAAAGGGGAAGAGCAACTCGAAGAATTGGAGGGGTCAGAAAATGAGAGGTGGGGTGATGAGATGAGATGGGGGAAATAAGGTATTAGGTAGGTGGAGAAGGCTTACCGAGGAGATATAATCCCTTTCGAGTTAAGCACTCTCTGCCATGGGACATTGCCATTATGGAAGCGAGATGTTGGGTCCGAAGAGAGGTGTTTTAGACAGACTCCTACTTGTCTTGGTCGTTGTGCTGTACATACACAAAGTAAAAATCAGCTATCCATTCAGCCATTCATTCCGTCTTGGGCATGACGCCATGTCGACTGGATTTTGGAGAGGGACGGGTGTTCTCCGTAAAAAGCGTAGGCCCACTTACGCGTTCCGATTAACCTGGCGATATGTCCGTAACTCGTCACTTTACCGGGTGGGATCTCCTGGATCGCGCTGTATACGGCGTGGAAGAAGGCTTCGGCTTCGTCGGTGCGTGTCATTGTGCTTTGTCTGCAATTGTTCTGGTTCTACATGTCGTTGTGCCTGTTTCGATGGGGAGGAAGGGGAGTTTGAGAGGGGCTGACTGATGAAGTGAGAAACGCGATATCAGCTGATATGGTGGAGCTGGGGGTTCCCTTGGCGGCGCAGGGGTCTTGTCTTTCCTTTGACGGGAGTGCTTGCGTTGCTGTGACACTTTCTGCGGGATCTCCATTCTTTTGTTTCTGCGTCGTCAAATATTCTGAATGGTGATCCATGTTTGTTTATTTTGAATCGCCATACCTCCGTACTTTCATTTGTGTATTTTCTTTTGCTTTTGCAGGTATGAATTCAGGAAAAGTAATTAATGCTTCTTCGTACTGGGTCGGTCCGAGACAGCTGGCAAGGCTCAAGCGGAGCTTCCAGCCACATGGTTTGATGACGGGGCCCAAATCTTGCTTCCCAGCCACTCATCCAAGGAAAACCAAAGCTTCATCTCTTCTCTTTTTCTCTCCTTGCTTCGATTTATTTCTGTACATATCTTGGATATTTCCCGTCCCTATATTCCGAAGCTCGGAATGTGATTGATTGACTTCTTGCCGCTTACTGCTGATCTTATCTCTTTGGAATCAATATCAGGCTCTACAGCCTCGTCTCTCTACGACTCGAATTACGAGCGAATCATTCACCATGCGCCTCACGCCTAGCATTCTATCCCTCCCTGCTTCGATCCTCCTTCTCATTGTCTCGCATACCGGCGCACTCAACTCTTCAGACTCAGCTTCAAATCCACAATCGATATCAGAACCACGATCCTCAGCGCAATGGCCTCACGACCTGCCCCCAAGCCGCCGCCGCGACCTCGAAGTTATAAAGAAGATACAGCTGGGGAGAAAGCCAGTCGGTGTGATGAAGATGAGTGATGACGAGGGGGAGAAGTTTTATTTGGATTATTGGCGGTTCGAGGGTGAGGTGAATCTGGAGGGGCAGAGGGTATTTGAATCGCCGAGGGAGAGTGCTGCTGTGAGGCGGAGAGATGGGGATGAGGATGGATTGAGAGGGAACGAAAGTGCGATCATGCAATTCAGACCGGCTTTTTTGCTGCATACTGAGAATACGGTTGGAGCTGAGGAGTTGAAGGCCAGGGACATGCTGAGAAGTCGAGACGCTGCTGGGGTTTTGGCGGCACTTCAGGCGAGGGACTTTACTTGTCCGACTGGGACTAAGGATTGCTCGATTATCATGTCGCCTACCAGTTGTTGCGGAACGGATGAGACGTGCTTCAGTATACCGGATACAGGATTGGGTGTCGTTGGATGTTGTCCAGCTGGAGCGCAATGCTCGGGGCCTATCACCCAGTGTGATTCTCCAAATACACCTTGTCCTTCGATACTTGGCGGAGGATGTTGTATACCGGGCTTTAGTTGTGTGGCAGGTGGCTGTGAGTATATCTTTTCCTCAGCATGTTTCTTGCTCACAGTTGATAGGTGCCTTGGATCCTCCTGTTGTTGTGACTACAGTCATAACCCGTACTTTTACAGTCACAGCTTCTTCGGTCACACGTACAAGCACATCTGTCAGTACCGTAACCTCGACATCAACGACAGCTTGTCCTTTGAACTCCCAAGCCTGTCCCGCGAGTCTAGGAGGCCAATGCTGTGCAACCAACCAAGTCTGCGCTCTGAGCTCATGTGCACCATCCTCCTCCTCCTCCTCTTCCTCCTCCTCCTCGACATCACCATCCACAAGACTCACAACCACAACCTCAGCAACAGGCGTCCTTCCCGTCCGACCCACAAGCGGCACCACCACCTCCACCCTCACCACAACAACAGACACAGGCCTTGCAGTCTGCCCAACAGGCTTCTACGCCTGCGAAGCCTACTACGAAGGCGGCTGCTGTCGAACCGGTCGCAACTGCGAGAAAACGTCCTGTCCTCCCACCAGCTCAACGACTATCATCAGTAGCGGCGTCACAGTAGTCGTCCCTGTCGGCTCGGCAGCTAACGTTGCTACGCCTACTGGAGCTTGTGCTTCAGGCTGGGAAACGTGTGCAGCGAGTGTTGGAGGAAATTGCTGCCCAAGTGGTTGGGGATGTGGTACCGCGAGTTGTTCGTCAATCGGTCCGAGTAGGACAGCCGTTTTGCAGAAGGCTAGTCCTGGGGGTGCTGCCAGTTTCGGAGTATATGGGCAGTTAGGATGGGCCAGTTTATGCTTTGTGATGGGCATCTTGGTCCTTGTTTAGGATGAGGAGCTTGGAGCTTGCAAGATGAAGTGGCACTTTGATGCGGTATATGAGAAACGAGTTTTATGTCGATATGGGTAATGCGAAATCTTATTCCGTTTTCAATCTCACATCTAAGATCTGCCGCCACATTGCGTGAAGTAGAACGAATTGAAGTCGAGGAACAGCACAGTACGTTCATTACCAGTGATAGTGGACATCTCAGTCTGTCCATAGACACAAAGCTTGGGATTGAAGCCCTCGGAATTGAGTGTGTCCTTGTAAGGAAGTTTAAACAAACTCAAGTGTGTGTATGAGCTCATATAATGTGACAAATATACCAAGATCGCGAATGGAGATACTCCTGATCTGTATGTATCTACAGACATCTTCTGACCAGTAGTGTGCTGCTTAAATGTATAACTTCTGTGAATAATACGTACCGTATATCGTCTAGAGTCAGTCGAACGGCCACTTGTTGAATCTGCTCGAAAGTTATCGCTTACCTCCTGTCAAAGAAAACAAACTCGCCTCTGTACGCAGAACGTGACACTGCGAGTGCCCCTCATCCGGCGATCAAAGTCCCCTCTCCCTTGCACGACTGTGACGTGGGGCAACATACAAAATTCCAGCCTCCGTCACCACACCACCAACCCAACACGAATCTACACGCGCAGCTTTCTTCGGAACCTCAGCTTCCACCCAGAAGAATTGTGTGCTCGTGAGTGATAAATCTTTGCTACCGGCTCCGAGGCACGATAACACGCGAGAGGCTGCAGGTGGACTATTGCGGGATATAAGGCTGAACCACCCACCCGCGAAGACAACGCCTCTCTCTCTCCAAGCACTCGACTATCCCGAGCATTCTACTCTTCAAGTTAAAACCTTCGCAATCCATCACCTACCCACCTACCAAAGACGCTCTATCTCTAAAATGGCTACCACATCCCGCGCCCCAGGCGCCAACCAACAAACCCAAATCCTTCAACCGACCCCTCAAACATCCAACACAACGCGCACACAGACACAGACCCAAACACAAGCAGTCCTCCACCTCCGCGGCGCCCCACTAGACAGCGAAAGAGGCAGCACGCAGCGCCGCATACAATGGGCCGAAGACGTAGTGGACAATGAAGGACTAGGCAGGAAGAAGAGCAAGGTGTGCTGTATCTACCATGCGCCGAAGGGGATTGATGAGAGTAGCGATGAGAGCTCGTCGGATAGTAGTAGTGATGAGAGTGATAGTGGGGATGATGGAAGTGCGAGACCGGTTGGGGGTCGAGGTGGGAAGAAGGGGGAGGGGTGTGGACATGGACATGGACATGGGCATGGGAAGGAGAAGAGTGGTGGCGAGGGAAGTGGAAGTGGGAGTGGGAAGGTGAGGAAGAGGAGTCCGAATGCTTATGAGAGGATGCCAAAGGTTAAGGGTGCTGCGGCGAAGGAGAAGTAGATGGGAATGGGGGTGGGAGTGCATGCAGAGGGCAAGGGAATTGAGATGGGCAGTGAAAGGGTTACGATTGTATGATTTGCGCATTTTCGGATGGCATTGGGCTCGGGTTTGGTATGGGTGCATAGATGGCGTTCAGAGGGCTTGCATTGGATGCGTTTACAGTACGTCCCTATGCTAGGACTGGCAAAGGCATATTCAGGAGTTGCTGGGCATATATTTGTCCAACTATCGCTGAAATACTTAAGAGCTAGTCGGCTGGTCTCTCAAGTATGACTGGAATACCCAGGCAATTTTGCTCTTGTCTTTGCCTTTTCTTGCTCCGTCACTTATTCTCTTCGCTATGCGTTTTTGGGGATATATAGTGTGAAAGTAGTTCTCTTTGTGCAAGTGCCTCTCTTGGAGAACACGCTTTGGGTAAATAATATATACAGCAGAAGTATAGGCAACCAGCGAGCAAGTGCTCGCACTGCCAATTCCGTCAGGAGTGCTAAATGGCTTCTCTTGTCTCTTATTGCTTCGCTCCGCAAGCTCGCTGGGTCATCTAATAGACAACTGCTTAACAAGAAGCCCCGGTAGGAATACCAGTGCAGTCACTGCTTGTCTTTCCTCCAGTGACGGCAACATCGCTCCATGTCCATCCCGAGCAGGAAGCACAGAGGATGTAGATGTTAGTCGCATCGGACTCGACGGTTCCCTTGACACCGGAGACGGTCAAGTCTGTGATGGGGACGCCATCAGTGGGTGTGCCGGTTGGGGAACCGTTCTCATAATCTTGCTCGATGACGATGCCGTAGTCGGTGACTGGATACTCGTTAGATTCTTTCTCTGTCTCTTTTTGAGGATCCAAGGAGGGGAAGTGGGTGCTTACTGCCAGAGAGGGTGATATCCTTGAAAGTAACGCCCTTAACTGTACCAGTTGCTCCAGATACGGTCTTGATGCGGATACCGTTCGCAGAATCAGAGACTGTGGACGATGAGATCGTGACATCAGAGACATCATTGTCTGTTCTTCCACCGACAGAGCCAATGCTCAAACCATGGCCTCCTGAGCAAGAGCCGCCCGTGAAGGTGATTCCGGTACCAGAGTTGATGGCTAAGCAATCATCTTGATTCTTGACTATCGCTCCGGAAATGACGATGTTGGTGCTAGATCCGACGTCGAAGGCATCTGTGTTATGTCCAAGATCGCCGGCAGCGGAGTTGTCGATCGTTACGTCTGAGATGGTGAGTCCATCGGCGCCGTTGATGGAGAAGCATTGCACGGGGTAATTGAGGATGTTGAGGCCGGAAATGGTGGATGTTCCGGTGAGGTCGTGAGCGTAGAAGAATTTGGGCTTGGTAACACCTCCATTGCTTCCCTCTGATGGAGTTGTCAGTATATCTCGGTTGCGTGTTAGTAGGTGGATTATGCTAACCTCCATCCCACCACTTGGCACCATTGCCGTTCAGTGAATGGCCTGAAGCTCCAGAAACCTTGATGTTTTCTCCTGAGACTGAGAAGAGAGGGCCACTCCACTCCTCGTAAGCCCAGGTAGTCTCTCCTTGGAAGATGACCTAAAGTCTGTCAGGATCGAAGCATGTCTCATAGAAGGGGAAACGTACGGAGGTGCCTGAAGTCAAGTCTGTCAAGTCGAGAGTCACCCCAGCTTCGACCGAGATACCGTCCAGAACGATGGTTGTGCAGCTAGCCTTTCCTGCCTTCGCAGCTGAAGCAGACGTGAAAGTGCAGTCGGCCGACGCACTTCCTGAATCGGCAGAGCTGTTGCTAGAGCTAGAGCTGCCAGTAGAAACGGAGGCAGCGGCAGAAGTCGTCGATTCGCCATTGGACACCGACGACGTCTTCGTTGCCGAACTGTCCGTGGCAGCAGCAGTAGCAGAAGTTGTTGTAGTCTTCCCCTTAGCCTTTGGCATGGGAGTACCAGAGACGAGAGACGCCACGCTGAGGGCCAGCCCAATTGTAGAAAGTAATTGAACCATGTCGAATGATTGGAAGTCTAAGAATAGAGAGCGTGCGATGAAGATGCGGGGAATGTGAAAAGCGAAGGAAGAAAAGAGAGAATGATGGAAGCTTGAATCAGAGAGCAAAGAGGGCCAAGAACGGCTTCTTTTGAAGTAACTCGAGATGATGGTCAGGGAAGACTTCTTCCCTTATTTTCATGTTGATATTCCACTCACGTTCGAGATTGAGATTTGGGCTGTCGAGCATATAGCAAATGTCCCATTATTGTCGTGGACAACAGCGATTCTTGCTGGACACGCAAGTCGGGAAAGCTTGTCTTTGCTGATCTCGTCAGTTGCAAGAATAGAACGCGTGGATGAGCCATGTTGAATGTGAGCTGGTGTTACAGATATTCAGGAAGACAATCCTAATCGCCAACTCATGTCCACATGTGGATTAGTGGCGACCTCATCCTGGATGATTACTGACGAGATCGTGGCGTCTTCGAGTGGTAGTGAAGGAATGTTGGTGGAGAACCGAATGGAGAGATGTTGGAGACCGTTCGTTTCGAATTGATCAAGTTTCGTCGACATCGAAGCGAATCCGTTTCAGGGACAACATTCCCCGCTCGTCATTGGTGGATTCAGATGGGAAGGCGGACTTCTAATTTTCCTCAAATTAACAAGATATCCTCTTTTTCCAACTTCGCAAAAGCTTCATCTGCTTCAAACAAGATGATAAGTTGTCAATGGATCAAGCTTCGCTCGGAGAGTTTTAGTTGTACTTGTTGTCTCGAAAGAAGCCTTGCGGCCAAGATTGCTTGTGATGCTCAAGCTTTTGTTGCTAAGCACTGGCCACGTTTGTAGGCCAAAGAATTTTTGACGAATGAGAATCCAATCAGGCATCGATCATGTTTCTTCTTTCTAGACGTTAAAAAGTGCAGACTCTGTCAATGTGAACGTTTTTTCTCGCTATCAAAATGAGCCACAAACATGCTGGCTAAATGACGACAGGGACAAGCTCTAATTCGGTCTGTCAGAAGTCCGGTATTGGGCCCAGGTACCAAAGTTCCCCGGAACATCTGGAAGTCATCCCATGTTCGAGGTCCATAAAGTTCAATATCGGACGATTCGATTATCTGCTTACCCTCTTCTCATTGGTGGCAACCCACCATCGAGATATAAGCTTTTGATGGGTTCCGTGATCCTCGAAACATCGCATCTGTGCCATCCTTGTCGCATACGAGTCCTAGATTCTGGTAAAGTGTTTACAGTTTCGAAGTTCTTTGGTCAGACGGCGATACTATCGTATACCGTGGGGCGGAGTTATATTCTTGAGATTGGTTCTATGCTTGCGTGGATCAACTTCGATGCAACTCTCCACTACTTGGACAGGTGGACTTGAGATATGAGAGGTGGAATCGTAGGAGTCCAGAGCACTCGGAGACCTTCCCCAAACCCTTTTCCAGGGGTGGTCATACGTCCACCACGAGTCAGTGAGCTTGATTCCCCGCATTATGTCGGCAGGGAATTTTTCCATGTCAAGTCCCTGGCTACCAATGTCTGCCGACGGATGGACCCTTCTCATTTCCTCTTGTAGTAGATAAGTCGTCCCGTTCCTCTCGCTTTTCGTTAGCCACTTACTTTGCTCAAGTGACGCCCCTTCAAGCTTACCACATTCTCTTCTATCTCCAGCAATCATGCGTTTCATTCTTTCTCTCAGTGCCTTTGTGACAGCGGTGCTGGCCGCTGGGCGGACAACAGCCCCTTCAGGTGCTATCACTGTTGGATCCGGAGGAACCTACTCGACCGTTAGTCAAGTATCAAACAGACAAGAGCTTTGAGCTGATTGTTCTAGATTCAAGCCGCTATCAACTCATTGAGTACTACCTCCACCACCGCTCAGAGCATCTTCATCCTGGCTGGCACCTACAAGGAACAAGTCACCATTCCTGCACGCAAGGCTTCTTTGAAAATCTACGGCTACACGACAGACACGAGCAGCTACGCTTCCAACGTAGTCACCATCACCCACAGCTCAAGTCTTCTAAGTGGAGCTGCCGACGATGAAGCCACTGGAACAGTCATCAACGAAGCCGCAAACACAGCCTTCTACAACATCAACATCAAGAACACTTACGGCAAGGGATCTCAAGCCATTGCTTTGGCTGCTTACGGCACCCAGCAAGGATACTATGGTGTTGGTCTTTATGGGTATCAAGACACCCTCTTGGCTCAGATCGGTAACCAGTTCTACGGAAAGTGCTATATCGAAGGAGCCGTTGACTTCATCTTCGGTCAACACGCCGTAGCTTGGATCACAGGATCTGACATTCGCGTCTCTGCTGGAGGCGGCGCAGTCACTGCCAATGGACGAGCTACATCCTCAGATCCTTCCTACTACGTGATCAACAAGTCATCCATCGACAAGACCAGCAGCTCAACAGCCGGAACGGGGACTGTTTATCTTGGACGCCCATGGTCGCAGTACGCCAGAGTCGTTGTTCAGAACACTGCGTTGGGTTCCATCATCAACGCCGCGGGATGGGAGGTCTGGAGCAGCTCTGATGCACGAACTGGATCCGTTACCTTTGAGGAGTATGGAAACACGGGCACTGGGGCTTCAGGAACTCGTGCTAGCTTCTCTAAGAAGCTCAGCTCTGCTGTTACCATCTCCTCGGTCTTGGGAAGTAGCTACACTTCCTGGGTGGATACTGCCTACGTGTAGATAGGCTCGAAAGTTCGTGGTAAAAAAGACTTGTGGGGGAGGACTTTTGACTGGATTCAATGTATATATTTCTCTTGCATGCTCAAAGAGACGTCTTTGATGTATATAGCAAACCATGAAGAACCTTTGGAAGGTCTTTTCTTGCTCAAAATAATTCGTTCGCATGATGTTGTTATTGATTGTTGTCTCCAAGGACTTGGCACTCGAGTATTTCCCCTGAACCTTTCGCCGCCCTGAAGGCAGTCTCGAGCCTCAAAAGCAGCGTCGTCACGGAGTAAAGTCAACAAAGTCACCGCTGAAGACCAAAACTGCACTGTCGTTCACCGTAACGAAGCTTCTAAACCCACTTGCATCACCGTGCAGAAGCTGCCCCTGCCAACCGCTAACCTGGAATCGTGAGGAAGTGGGCTCCGCCAAATAACAATTTTCGAGCATCGTCAGATCACGACATTACGCGCATTCATAAGGGAGACTACGACAATGGATTCTTGATCCTTTAAACCGACATCTACACCCCAGTATTCACAGTGGAATCAGCGAAGGAGGAGACCTGATTTAAGACGCAAAGAGATATTGTTCTGCGGACCAAGCCGGGTTATCGAAAGACGGACTTAACGGAAGGATCTCACTCGTTTGGAGGCATTGGAGGACTCGAGGACGTTCTGCCTGAGCTCTTGAATACCGATCTGCGAGCTTGAAGAAGAGAAAGCTGCCAGTCCTGCCATCACGGCCCGCGTCAACAAGATGTTACGGACAACACTCTCTTCAACAGCAGCTCGAGGAGCCCAGCGCTTCCCAATAGCCAGCAGAACCGCCTTCCGACCCTCAAATCTCCAAATAAACACACCTCTACGCTCCCTAGCTCAAAGATCCTTCACGAACACCACCCGATCATCCACCAAAACCTCCTCAACAGGCTTCACATTCTCCTCCCACGGCCGACCCTCCCTCCGAAACCCCACCCTCCTCCAACGCCTCCGCAATTCCATTCGCTTCCTACACATCTCGCGCGCAAGACGGAATGGAAAACCAGTCTCTCCAAACGTAACGCCCAATCTGGGATCTGCTGGAGGAGCGGCGGCGGCGGAAGCTGAGCCTACGAGTTTAGGGGGACGGCTGAAGAAGCTGAGTAGGGAATACGGTTGGTCTGCTGTGGGTGTATACTTTCTGCTGAGTGCGGCGGATTTCCCGTTCTGTTATTTGTTGGTGAAATATTTGGGTACTGAGAGAATTGGTGAGTTTGGAATTCCTCTCAGTTTCTTTCTTGGGGGTTTGCAGTGTCCGGTAGTTGGAGATGGTAGTATGCGACAGAATATGCTCGGGAACCTGGATTCGGACAGAAGCATACTTGCGAGATGATTAGGATCAAGCGGCGGGAGCGAAGACATGAACATTACACCCGGAATCTGGAATCCGGAATTGACGGAGGTTACCTGAAGTTCAGAGCTATCGAAAGCCACGGGGAAATCCCCCAGCATTCCTCTGGACTTCTTTGAACTTCTTTGGAAGACTTGTCGAATAATGGCATCGCAAATGGAAACGAGAAGCTCGGCAAAGATATCCTGGGGAAGTGCTTTGACAGCCCTGGGTCCTGGTTGCATTACTTTAGACAGGCATTCGTGCCACCTCCAGGGCATGCAAATCGCAGCGCCGACGGGCCCTCTGACGAGCCCCGGTGCTCGAAGAGCGAGCTAAAATATGGACCTACTAGCTACTTGTAAAGTACCTGTTTGAACGACTAGGTCTCATCTCCTACGGACTGGACACTGCAAACTTGGAACTTCTTATATGTACACATGCCAAAGGGGAACTCGCTAACATCTCTTCAGGTCGCTGGGAAGAAATCCTCGTGACGAATGTCAAAAAGCTAATTCCGGACTCTGTTGAGAACTTCTGGCACGAATGGCGTGCCTCAATGAAGAAGGCAGAGCAAGAATTCACTGGCGACGATGTAGTCAGCGATGCGGTTGAGATGGCAGGATGGGGCGTCGAGGAGGCGACAGAGAAGAATAAAAAAGACGCTAGTAAGTTCCAGGCCTTGGTCGTATTTCCTTTTCTGTCCTCCCCTGTGTATTTAAATAAGTTTCTCGGAACTTGTTCAGCTGCTCTATACCCTCCAGCCTATTTTACTACAAGATCAGCAATTATAGCCCAATGCAAGCCTGACTGACACATTCCACAGGTCTAGCAACAACACTTGCACTCGCCTACGCAATCCACAAATCCTTCATCTTCGTCCGTGTCCCTCTCACAGCAGCCGTGACACCAAAGGTAGTCAAAATACTCCGGGGCTGGGGCTGGGATATCGGCAAACGGACAACGAAAGAGGCGAAAGCCTTGAAACGAGCTAGCTTACCGCCAAAGAAACCTAGGGCGAGGTTCATCAAGCGGAGGTCGTCGTAGGACTCGTTTGAGGGAAAGGGGATGTGATAGATCGGATGGGAGGTTGGATGGAGGTGTATGATACGATAATAATGATCTCTCTACTTGCATCAGCGGCCTTGTTTGTAGTTTAGTGTAGTGTGTATATACTTTTGTTTCTTTTCTACGCATGACCAATATCTTAAGACCGGGTAGATGTAAGCGGAATCTATGACTATTTTACTAGACGGTACCCCTTGTCATGTCACTGCTTTCCAGAACCCCTTTCACTTCGCACCACAATCTCCCTCCTCAAACTCTCCAAAGACACATCTCTCAAAAGGCACACTTGCATTAATGATAGCCTCAAACACAGTCTTCGCAATTGTCTCAGGTAACCTCGGAGTCGTCGTTCTCGATGCATTCACAGCTCCTTCGATGACTTCCACGTTTCTCGCGGGTACATCGACCGCTATTTCTCCCATTAGCCAAAGCTCGCTCGTGTACACTTAATATTCTCTGTCTCTCCATCCTCGTTCATCTCTCAAAGAAAGGAAGAATACATATTCATAGAAATAGAGAGCGAAGAAAAGAAAAAGAACCTACTATCCAACGTTCCCTTGAACCTCGTCGCCTCCTTCACATACGCCGCTCTCTGCGCCAGCAGCTCGACAAGCTGTGCATTGATCTCATTGATCCCCACTCTAACCTGAGCCAGCGAGTCGCAGCATAGTGTACCATTTGGAAGAGTAAAGGATGGTGTTCCCCATGGAATGGTGCGGTTTTCGGTTGATGCTGAAGGCGGAAGTGGCGGGAGAGGAGTGCCGTAGCAGGATGATGCGTTGTTGTTCGATGCTCCTACTCCTAGAATGACTGGGAGGAGGGTTGCGAGAAAGGTGACGGAAGGGAAATGCATCTTGGGATGACTGTGGTAGAGTATATCTTAACAAGTGTAGATGAGGAGGAAAATATGGCTTAAGCAGACGGGCAGCTGAAGCAGGGATATATGACTGTCGAAAAAAAAAAAATGGTGTTCGGCCGATTGATTCTTCCTCTGGCATGCAAATCGTACTAATCCTCCTTCGGCGGCGCAGAAATTATTGCTTATATTGACAAGCTTACGATGATTCTGAGGTAGCTCAAAGAAGTAAGCAGCTCGGTGACTTGATGAGGTCAGGGAAGCAAGTTGATATGTTCTCGCGAGTTTTGAACGTTACAGTTGAAGTTCGTAGAAGAGATAGCAAATAAAAAAAAAGTGAGATTAGCTCTCGGGAACCATGGGAAAATATACTTTGGCGAATTGAGTTTTCAAGAAATGTCGGCAGTTGAATGCTGATCATCACGTGGAGAGCATCATCTGTGGCCCCCTATCCTAATCTCGCGTACTTGTTTTGATCGACAAATGATCGAGTGCTGGCTATTGCTCAAGAGGTTGTACATGCAAACGTATGTAATTGTCAACTGTACACCAATCAAGGATATTTCTGCCCTCAGCAGCTGAGAAAGTATGACATCCAGGAAGCCAGGCCATGAACTGAATCAAGCTGGTGCGGGGGAATAGGGTCATATAAGTGCTAGAGATAGTAAGATATATATTGCGAAGCTATAATAAATTTCGGAAAGCATGCGTCTGGCTCTTCTCGTCGTAGAGGTAGTGTTCCTTCCTCAAAACCATGGCGACCTCAACGTACGAGATGCTGTGCACTCCGCCAATCGAAAATATTCGCAAAAAAAGGCAAAGTGTCTTGCACCGCGCGCTTAATTCAGTCCCTACTCCTCTTTCATTTCCTATCACTTGGACCTGGTCGGAGTGCTACGATCTTGATCACTGGTCGCTTCCACGAGATATCTTCGGACTCAAGATTCTCGGGAACAAATTCGTTCCTCTCCCGGTAACCCGATATGAGCGCTGACCTTTGCTCTGCATGGTCTTCCTCTTCGCCTTCGGACAAGTCAATTGCAGCTCCAGACGTCTGCGAACCTCCAGGATTCTGCCTTGAACCTCGACCATCATCTCCCCCAAATCAACGTCCTCAAATTCAATTGAGCCTGTCGTTGCTAGCTCAATGTGTTTGTCGTAGATGAGCACCTCGGCAATCCCAGCGTGGAACCAGTCTTGTGGACCCGAGGAAAGCGCGGAGGCGATTCTTGGGAATTTATAGAATCGAGTGGATCCACTACCATTAGCGTTCAGAGCGACTTTCTTATAAGAGTATTAGCTAAAGTCTTCACTTGCAGACGAGACATCTCCGATGGGACAGATTCTATCGCATTCGAGATTGACATAGATATGAGCAGGTGCCGTAATCTTGACTCCATGTCCAAGGTCATACATACTCTTGGTCGAACGTCAGGATATAATGATCGAGGCCAACCGCCCGAGACTCCCTGCAAACTGACAAGGCCGATGGAGGAGAGCAGGTTGTTGTATACCTGAAAATCCGTCCCCTTTCCGACTGCCCAAACCTAATCTCGTCCATGTCAATCGCCCATAAAGAGATATTCCTCGTATGGTAGCAGACATACTGTCATACCTTGAGCCGGAGCTCGGTTGGCAATCTGGGGAAACAGGTAAAGGTTCGAAGACCCTCTTCAGGGGTACCGCCAACCTTCGGAGTAGAGGCAGGGGCATCTTTAATGTCGGCGAACAAGAGTGCACTATCAACTGTGGTTTGTGAGGAAGTGGTTCCCCTTGAGTCAGATGACGAGCCTGTCGTGATGATGTCTGCACGGGAGATGCGCTGGCAATCGGGTCGGAGGTCTGGAGCATGGCGGTGGTGAAGTTCTCGATACTCGGGTTGGCGGTGGACGGGATATACTGATCCATAGTGGCGGCAGTGGTCCGAGAAGGATCTGCGACGTCCGATTGAGATGACTGCATTGTCGCGCAGGTGTTCGTGAAGGTTTTGATGAGATATTGATCAGTAGAGCTTCGCATGGTCAGCATTTACCATGGGAAAGCCCAGCACTGGTATTACTCACACTTCTTTGGAGATTTCAATCTTGAAACACGTTGCGAAGGTACAGACTGTAGTTTCTTCAGTTTGGCAGAAGTGTGTTTGCACTGAACAGTTCTCGTTCGAACGCGAGGTTGTCGAGGCCGAGCGAAAGGGTTTTGGCTTCTGATTGGTAAATTCGAGAGGATCAGTATTGTAAGCTGTGAATATGTTTCCGCGAAGAAGCGATGTTGAAGGCGGGGGAATAGATTGGGCAGAATATCGGGGGAAGGAGCGAGTTCGTGGTCACGTGTGTTCTTGCGCATACATGTTTGGAAGGAGCCGGGTCTGCCGACAAGGGAAAGCCAGGCACATGGTCCATTGATGGACCTCTGGCTACTGAGAACAAGCATTGGAGAGCATCGTTTCTATCAGTGGGTTTAGGATTGGTATCTTGCAATACCATGTGAGATCAAACAGAGTACCACCTGGACCCAGTGGTCAGTGTTCAGTGCAATCGGTAGAATCCTGAAAGTCCTTTGCCTCACAACCCTCACTATAAAATCTCTTGGTGAGTTCAAGAATTGAAATGGATTACATATAGCTTCTACGCAGTTTCGATTACCAGAATCAGCTTTATGACATTGATTCGTCCACCAAAAGTCGCCACGGCAACCTTGTCAAATCAGGTTTATTTAAGTAGCGGCCTTCAGCATCATTCGAGGTAAAGTAGAGCGTGTAGTCAGGGTGTTTAGAGATGTACTTGTAGAATTCAATCTCGTGCTGCAAATTGTCTGCACACGCCTCCAAAGCAGTTTCAGCTACGTTGGTGAATTATTTATTGACAATTGGCATGCTATTTAAGCGAGAAAAAGCGGACTCAACAATCGACACATTCCAGGTCGGTATGGCAAATTCGAGGTTCCAATAGGGGATGCTCGTGATTGATGAAATGTAACTTCACATTTATCTTGACAATGGTATTCTCGGAGACCTAAGTCACTATCTGATGTTCCCACGAGTCCCCATATTGTGGTTCCGAAGGTCTCTGATACTGTATTCCCAGTTGAGAAAATTGTTTAGACACTTTTTTTTTGGTTTGCAAACTCGGCCTGCAAATGGAATGATTTTCTACAATACTCTTCTCGTGACTCATACCGACTCTTGAAGCTACCTATCTTCAATACGAATCGGGACAGTCATCTGCCCTATCGGTTCGTCGAGCAGGCTTGATCTGCCCCACTTCACGTTTGCTTTCTACTGACTTACCCCAGTTCTCCCCGCTTCATTTTTCCACTTTCGGTCTTCCACCTCGAAAACTTCGGTTTCCTCTCCAAGTTCATTTCTCTACACCGCAATGCTCGACTTCGACCGCAACCATGAGGAATCTAACAGTACAACCCATCCTGATGGCCATCGTGCTGAGTATGTCACTTTGAATTTCCAAAGATTTTCGCTAGAGACCAACTAGTGATAGACATCTTCCCGCTATTCATCACCTGGTGTAGCAGAGGTGGAGATGTCTCAAGTGGTAAGTACACATTCTGTGAAGTCAATTCTTCAAAGTACTGATCTCAACTTAGTCGCACTATCGCCGCAGGTTACCTCTCTTTCTGGGACAGACGTTTCGATCCACCATGCCGAGGCTTCGAAATCAAGATCAATTGAGTACATCAGGCGGACCGTCGTACTTCTGGCTGTAGTTGTGTGTTTGGAGATCCTCATATTCTTGCTCTGCGTCAGCATAATGAGGCCATTCGGTGAGCTCTACGACCGTTAATTGGGCAGATTCGAGAATCCTATCCTGGACAACGTCTCGAAAGTCGTCCCGGCAATTCTGAGCATCAGCTTTGCTTTCGTTTTCCATCACTAGGTACATGATCTGTGGTATTCCTTCATAAGTATGCTTTTCAGAGCCTGCTTTGAAGCAGGCATGGAGGGTTCAGGGAGCGCCTCAGGGGCAACTTGAGAGCCAGGGACCACGAAAAATCAACCCCCACCCGCTCCATGTTACGCTCTGCTCGTGTAAAATGTGAGCAGAAGTTGTCAAGCTACGAGATTTTAACGCTTAAATGCCTTCACACAACGCTTCGTTTATTCATTTTGTTATGGGAAATGGCTGTCTATGCCTGGCTCCTAGAAATTACTAAGCCCCCAAGAGATTGGCTCATTCTCCGTACTTAATCCAGCTTCCAAGTGCAGATGATAATACTCACTTTGGCAGGGGCCTAAAATAGAATTTTATCTTCTTCAAATGCCAGCGCTAACAGTCATTCGGTCAGCGAAGTTGAAGAAGCCCGGCAGAAAGTTGTTACCCGGTCTCGAACTTTCGTCTTCGTTTACCATCAGAAAACACCCCTCTCAAAAGGAATTATGTACATGTCGGGGCTCCTCTAGTATCCAAGCTTTGGAGACGTGAGCACTAAAATTCCATCTGCCTGCAGCCCGAGACATGAGCACATTCATGAAAGAGGCCAAATCCTCCGGAGTATATTCTTGCTAACGTTATTTGCCCGTTAAAGTAGAGCGATTTTATTCAGGATACATCCATTGAACTGTAAAGTTCCATTATTTCGCACCCATAATTCAAGTATCACTTCCAAATGCTCCTCAGTCTGGTGATGGCCCATCACCAAACCCAGTCCACCCATCAAACTCCTCCACATACTTTACAGCAGCCTTTAAGCACCAGCTATCATCGTCAGGCCAAGTCTTAGCCACATTCTCAATGGCCCGGATGACCTTCACAACATGCGAGTCCATTGACCATTTCCCCGCCACAGCTTGCTCACTGACCCACTTCCAGTCTCGGCCGTTCAGCTGAACGGCATCTATAGATCCGGTATTGACTGTCCGTCGCAATTGTGAGATATACACCAATAGAGTGAACATCCACCACTGGCGCATAAGCTTGACCCTATACTCTAGAGGAACAAATTGAAGCACAACTCGAAGAGCATGGTTGGCTGTCAAGATATGGGCAACGAAGAAATCATGCTGCAAGCCGTTCCTACAAGTCTCTACCAGAAGAGAAATCGCTGCTTTCTGGGAGTCTTTGAAACTCTCCAGGCTATCTGTGGTATCCCAAGCATTCCAGTACTTCAAGAAAGCTTCTTGATGCTTTTCAAGCAGGACAAAAATGTTCGCGAATCCCGGACCTGTAAACAACCCGTCGAAAAAGCTGTCCGAGTGGATTTTCGACAAGATTTTCAGGATACTGGTGGTCTTGAATGTGGAGTTGTCCGCAGGTGTCTTGTCGAAGTAAATATGTATCGGGTCGTATTCGGTACATGCCAGACTCAATGCTTCTGTGGCGACTTCTTTGCTACCACTTTCGTAGGCATACGCGAGATGAATCAGAGGATGACCAACTGCTCAAGGTCAGCTGTAGATTTGACTCAGATGCTTGAAATTCGGAATGAGGGATGAATGCTCACGTCCACCAGTGATCCCATGGATCAAGGGCTCTTCTCCGGAATATAGGAATATCTCCAGCAACGCTTTCCAGTCACCATTTCTATTCTCGAGCTCATGGTCGAAGAAACGAACATATGCACTATTAAGACTGAGGAGACTGTCAGTAATGCCTGTTTCCATATGCAGGGGGGAAGTCTGAGTTCTACCTCTTGTCATTGAAGGACTTTCTCCAATTTTCTCTTGTCAACACAGTCTTCTCGGCTGGGGGGGTATCCAAACTCTCGATTTCGTGCTCGTAAGTTTTCTTCAGCCGCTCGACAGGAGCACCGAACAAATACTCAGAGATCAAAACCTTCATCCATTAGAGAACTAGTTCAAATATTTTCTGAAGAATGGACTCACATGGGGCAGATGGTTGTGAAACAGCAAGCCGTGGTGCAATGTCCCATAATGTTTGTGATTACTTTTGAGAAGGTCCAGTGTCGTCTGAGCTCGCTCATCCTCAGGTTTGCCGAGATTGTAGACTTTCACTGGGGGCAGTTGTTGAAGCCCATTTGATGTCCCGTTGGTGATTTGAGCCATGCTGGGAAAAGGCCCACCGTATGCCAGTCGAATGCAATGCTTTACCTAGCTAGTGAAAAGCCAGTTTTACATGAGGTAATCTTGGGAAGCAGAGCTACATGTTGATCTATTAGTATTGAAAGCAAATGCCTGAATCATAATCCGTAATATGTCTGCCGCACCGAGTCAAGCAATGTGGGGTAATGCGGGGTGAGAGTTGCGGCGCCGTCTGTGAGGATCTCGCGCTTCGGGCATGTGAGGACAAGCATCCAAGCAAGGATGGGATGGGAAAAAAAAAATCCGGAGAGGGATATTGAGCCCAAAAAGTCCGAGGGCTGTTGTACCTGATCATGGCGTCTGGTTAGAGGTGATAATAGGTGCGGATATAGCCATTGGTGCAACCACGACTCGGACTTCGGAACGCTCCTAAAGCCGCGCCGGGACCCTTCGCAAGTATGGTGTGGTATGGACTTGAGGACCGAGGACGCCGTGGAAGAAAGATGTAATGAAAGTACATCTACAGCTCTGTCTCTTTGGGGTACGCATTTCGAACAGGCATGTCTGACTGAAACAAGTCAGGCTTTCAAGACCCACCGAGACACGTCCGTTTCAATGAAGACTCGGGCAGAAAGAGGGAGGCGTGAAGTTTACACCTCAGGCACATCGCGGGGGCCTTATACGTGCAAGCACTTTGGTGCAAATAAACACTGCTTTATGTTGTTCCCCTCCTTGCTGGGATACATATCCTGGATTAATAATTTGACCACCCCCACTTCGCATCGAATCAAAACACAGATCTCGCTTAAATTAACGCACCACGGATCATTGGAAGATCAAGTTAATTGAGGAGAATGCTAACGAAGCCATTGAGTTGCAAAGAAATTTTTGAAGTTGTGTTTGATTTGTTAGCTGACATTGACATCGATTGATTGTTGGAACAATCATTGGAGGCAGTCCGCGATGACTCGAATGGATCCTACACATGCTACCAATTATCTGCAAGAGCTGTGTTCAATAGCTTGATAAGTATACAGAACACCAGGTACGTCTTACGCACAAGATCAAGCAATCCATGCCAATGCTTTATCAAAGGCACTCCGTATCGTCTTCGCACCAGGAACAAAGCGACAGAAGAAGCCTCCAAACAAACTCCTGAAAATCAGCGGAGCATATCTCAAGGCAGCGAGATCTTCCACCTTTCCTGATACGCCAATCTCACGCAGTTCATCAAACTTCCTCTCCAAAGCTACCTCCACAAACGCCGCTCCCAAGTCTTCGTACGAGATGCCTAAGCTGACCGCTTCAGTACTTAGATTGTACCCAGTGGGCTTGTCCTCCGCCAAAACAGTTGGCTGTACACGGAGCACAGAAACTAATGACGGATCTGCCAGTAACATGCGCTCTGCTATCCTCAGGTCTTCATACCCATTGCAAAAGGCCGTCTCGATCATCCAATGTACCAGCTTAGGACGAGCAGCTGCAAATCGCTCATTACGTGTTGCAGAAGAAAGGTAGATAAGCCGAGGTGGCTGCCAAATTTTGCTTCGCTGCCTCAAAACCTTCAACGCAGTGACGATTGAGAATGCAGAGTCGCGCAGGATCGTGTCGGGAAACCAGCCTTCCCCGCCAAGTGTTGAGATGATGAGTTGTGCACCTTCCAAGCATTCTTGAATTATTTGGTCGTCCGTAACATTGCCGATGTAGAATTGGATACGTGGGTTGGATTTCATCTGAGGAAAGAGCTTGAGAAGCTTGTCTTTTGAGCGCGCATAAATCTTCAGACGATAGACATCTTGTCGAAGAAGTACTCGGAGAACTTCCTGCCCCGTCTTGCCAGTCGAACCAAGGAGAGCAATGACTGGAAGGTCTCGGGTAGACATGATTTAAAGAAATTTGAACTATTCCTGGAGCTAGATCGATGTCGACAAAGCAATGATGACCAACTTATTCACTCCTGAGAATCGTCGGCTTTATCGAAGAGATTCGAACTTCATTGCTTTAGGTGCCGGAAGACACTCCTCGCTTCTTGCATCATGAGAATCACTAAAACAAGTAATGTAGCTTGCTGCATGATGGGATACTCTACTAGACGAGGGAAGAAAGTCCGAAGGCCGGCCGGACATTTTATTCCCTGATCCCCACAAAAACTCCATTCCGGATCGTCTAAACTCCCCACACAACAAAAGAGCGAGAAGCTAGACGATGAGAACTTCCTACACAGAATCGTCGATTTCTTGCGAAAAGCATCATGTGGACAGTCCCGCACGCAAGAGGAGACATGTCCACAATGGACTTTTCCAAGTTCCGAACTCCTCTCAGCACATTGTACAGCACAACACAGTCAACTGTTGTGTGTCAAAATTACAGCAAGATAATTTGTTTCAGAAGCCCGTGCAGGTTACTCTACTCACTCAAGCTCGAGCTGATTAGTTTCCATCAACTTCACCATCAAGATGAATTCACCAAGCTCACCTGAGCCGTCCGTCGAACGTTCACTCACTCTGAATTTTATCGGAGACTGGGGCCAGGCAAACTTCCACCGTATCTGCTCCTGGCTCACCCAGGAATTCTGCGATCGAGCCGGTCCTCGAAGCAGAGTTGGAATCTGGAACATTCAAGGTGGTGGCATTGAAGCCTTACAGCAAGTCCATGATGGCGAAGCGCAGTTGTGCATTGCTACTCCTGCAGGCCTTCTGCCATCTGCGTTGACAGGAGAAGGGGTATTTGCTTCGACTGGACCGATGCCATCTCTTCGCTCGCTGGCTATCCTTCCGCAGAGGGATCGAATGATGTTTGCCATCCATCCTCGGTTCGGCGTCAAGTCATTCACAGACTTACATCGCGTGAAGCCAGCTCTGAGAATCGCGACCTCCGCTCATGATGGGACGAACTTCATTGGATATGTTGCCATGCAAATATTGGAAGCTCATGGCATCACGAAAGAAGTATTGGAATCTTGGGGTGGATCTTTTGTCCTGACCACTCGTCCAGAGCAGGCTATCGAGAACATGAGCATTGGAAATGCCGATGCTGTTGTACAAGAGGCCATCATGACACCTTGGTGGAGAGAGTTGATGGAACATCAACACTTAGTCCCGATACCTATGCAAGCAGACGCTATTCTATCTCTCCGCAACCAGCATGGCTTTCAGCCAGCTTCCATTCGTGCCGGATTCTGGAAGTCGAATAATAACATAAAAGAGATCCCTGCCCTCGAGTTCTCCGATTTCCTGGTCCTGGTCAGAGAGGATCTGCCAGACGATGTTGCATACCTACTTACGTGGTGTTTGGTCGAGAAGAGAAAAGCGATCGAGGCGCAATACAAACATCTCGAGCCGGAGAGAAGTCCACTTACATATCCTCTCGATCCCGTGGCGATGGCGAAACCTTCTATACCATTACATCCAGCTGCTGAAAGATATTACAGAGATGCGGGACACATTAAGAATTAGTCAGAAGCAAGGCCGTGTTGGAAAAGAGATTAAATAGGTGTTATCCCTCGCCTCACCAATGAACAGATCTTCATGGAGCGTACTATGTATTCTATTCTACATTAAGATTTCGATACTGAAGCTGAGTCTTATAGGATCACATAATTCTTGTGATGCTAAAGGCTCGACCTCATCTTGGGGAATAAGAGCTGCGTTCCCGGTTAATCATGTATTCGGCGACGACTTCCAGCTAAGAAGGTGAGGAGCACATCAGGTCCGACTCATGTACAAGCTTCGTAAAATCACAATGAAATAAGTCAAAAGTGGATTGAAATTAATTTTACAACGTATGCACATCACGATGGTCTGTGTCTGTATGAAGAAAAGAACGCTCGCCCATAGTCTACATCCACCAGCATGAAGATCCTTCTCAAGCCACACGATGAATAGAAAATTGCCAGATTGTTCCTAACGATTTAAATATTAGACCGTGGAACTTCTTGCTAGTGGAAGGAATGTTTCGAGATTGAGATTCTATGCATATCAACAGTCCCAGCTCGTTAAATGGGCAATATTTAGCCTCGCTTAATTGATTCAGTCGTCAACATTGCTAGATTTCAAAAGTTCCCGCTGAATACCTCCTGTAAGAAATCATCCTGTGTCGAGAAGCCATCTTGGATTTTCTAAGTATCTCTTCTCAAATGTTTCTTAAACAGAGCTAAGCGCCCATCAATATGAGCATTATGGGTCACGTGGAGTATTACGTAAGGTCCGGATGCGGCCGCAAACGCCCAAGATGCCGGGGTCATTCCAACAATACATCTCAATCCTTTCAACATGGATGAGCAGCAAACAATTGACCAACTCACTACACGAACATTTTTAGACCTGTCTCACTCTGACCTAAACCTGCTTCATGCCGTTGTCTCTTGTGCTGAGTTGGAGTACGATCAGATTGCACACTTTGCCGGTCGCGAGGCTGTCAGAGCTCACCGCCCATACAACTCACGGGAAGGTCTCAACGGCGCTGCTGCATGGATACCAATCACAGACACCCACACGTACCCATGGATCCTCCAATATTTCCAAGCACTCCTAAGGTTCAGGAACACTCTCCACCTTTATCGCCGCTTCCTCCCCCACCTTGGAGTCCCATCACGCCTCCGCGGCACATCAAATTGGAGCCGGAGCCAAAGCTTATCTTCGACAGGACATCATTCGTCAATGATCAACAGACTCGCTTGTTCAGAGATCCAAGAGCAGCTTTGCTCTTACACACCTATGAGAGAGCGGACACATTATATCCCAATACGTACTACTCACATCTTGCACCGCAGGGTGCTCACATTCTACGCCATGGGCAGCCCGCGCAAACTGGACGTAATCCTGAAGAAGGTGATTTCATTGCCGTAAATATCAGGGATCTAGATGTGTGGCTTGGCCATGGCTATGGAGGTAAAGTCATGCTTCTGCGGGACAGGACTTGGTCGACTGGGCGACCGGCGACGACATCAGTTGACATGCTCCACGAAGCTGCCGCTATCGACCCTGAAATGCTTATCGATGTTCAGGATTACGGCCAGATATACTCAGATGATCATCCTGCGGTGCGGTCACTCAAGCTTCAAGAAGCAATAGCCCGAATGAAGGACCGCAACCAGGCGCCGATCAATGCCCTCAATATTGAATGCAAAGAGGAGTGAGCCATGATGTGTTGACGACATCCTCAACCTTTGAGACTGACTTCGGTAGACTTTTAATTCCCCCGCCGCTGGTCAAGCATTGTAGAGAGCTCGCGAATGCAACCCGTTATGCTTCTTCTCAGGCTGTCCGATTAGCAGGGCACTTGACCGAGATCGGGAAGAAGACCACTGAGACGATTCACACGCACGCAGTTGATATCCAGTCGTGTATCAAGTTTCAGATCAATGGACAAGCCGGAGCATTCTCTTCCTGGTAGGTAGCTCGGAGTTCCGCCTTTCCTACTGATCGAGCGTGTTGAGGGCACTTCCAACTTGCTCCAGAGGAAGAAAATGGGCCATCGCTGACTTCTCGACCCCGCAGGCATATGGATAACATGGGAGTATATACATGGTAAGCTCCATCAACAGACATTTCTGGACGATTGAAGTCCGTGCTAACCTTTCACAGGGTGACTTTAGAACCAAATTCAGAGTACACTTTAGACTCCGCCGCTGAAGACTCTGCGAATGCAGCTGCCCACTACGACAACTACTTCTCAACACCCGAGGATGAATCCGTACTGAAACTCTGGGCGATCATCGTCACTAGCTCTCCCGAGGAAGAGATGGAAGCACGAGCAGGATTCAGTAAGCATGGCGAGGACTGGCTGCCCAACCCCAATTGGATCAAAGTGATCGCCCTTACTCGCTTCGATACACTAATCATGCCCCCTGGCACGATTCACGCTCCAATTACAGTAACAGACTGCCTCTTCCGCGGCGGCATGGTAATGCAGAAAAGATTCATGAAAGATACGATGCGGCACTGGAAGTTCTGCTCACAGTTCCCATTCTGCACGAATGAGAAGGCGCCGAAGCAAACACGGTCGGTGATTGATTACCTTGAGAGAGTCATACTGGCCAATCCGAAGGAGTATGGATATGGAGACGACTTTGATCCCGCGCTGTTCAAGGACGAGTGTAAGAGGATATCTGCAGTGGCATTGAGTTGCTCGTGTAAATCAGGGTGTACAGGACGAGGATGCAGCTGTTTGACTTATGGGCAGAGGTGTGGAGCGGGGTGTCACAAGGGAAAGGTGTGTAGTAATCCATGTGGTGTTCATGAGACTGGTCCTCCTGCGCCATCGACGCCTCTGCCAGCACCAACACCAGCGCGGATATTCACACCGAGGAGAGAACCACCTCCGATCCTACCACCCGGGTCAGTGTCAGCAAGACTCGTATAGGCATATCCAGGAGTTTGGAGTTGGGTCTGGTATTCAAATCGGTGTTGCGGAGTCTTGCTTGGGGAATATCTGGCGCATTTGAAGGAGTCACAGATATCACATAGTTGGGAACTGAAGAGCATCCGCTGTGGTCAACTCGAAGGAGTATGAGTGTAATTTGGGTGCGCTTTTAGCATTTCTGGCTCAGTCAGCAAGTCAATAGCACGATGTGCTTGTAGGATTTATGTGCTTGCGGGTAGTTTGTTCTTGACTACGTGTGCATTTTATCTTTACGCCCAGGAACCGTTGCGAAGCTCGGCAGAAACGAATAAAGTACGTTGTAACCCAAAAGCTATCCCAGCACCGAACTCCTTCTTCGCCCTCACACCACCACACGCGGCCCATGACATCCCAGTAACCAATCTTATGCAGTACCCCCAATCACTCCTTCCAGACCCCCGTCTCGTTCCCTGCAGCACCACCACAGCCACAATCAGAACCAAAGGCTCATCTCTTACGCCCTCCTCTTCCCGCAAACGCCCCCAGTACCTCTCTCTCAAGAGTCTCCACTCTGTCCAGCAAGACCTGCCCATTGGCCTTAGCTTTCGCGCGGGTAGTCTTCACTGCTGTCTTGTCGTTGTCTACGTCGTTGTTTTTGGCAGCTTTACGTCGAGTCGGACTTGCAGTTGAAGCTGTAGGTAGAAGAGTGCTGGAAAATGGTGTACGCATGGCAAACTTGAAAACTCAGGAGAAATCAAGACCAAGAACAGCGTCAGCCAGATGTGAGCCAGCGAGACGAGCAGGAGCTTTTGGAAGATGTGTGGCAAGGAGTCGTAGATGGGTTTGTAGATCGAGTCAGTAATGAAGGTGATGATGTAGTTGTAGATATCGTTTGTGATGTAGGTGTACGTCGAATCGTAGGATGACTGTTGTGGTGGCTGGGAGGAAGTAGCAGGCGAGACCGAAACCGAGGATGAAGCTGATGATGATAGTGACAGCAGTGGGATTGAATCTGGAGGGTGGGGACTCCTTGATCGTGGCTGTAGCGAGAGATAATGTTATATTCTCCTTTGACTTGATTTGTATCTTATTGATGGGGGAAAGAGTAGTGGGTTTGTGTGAGAGGAAGACGTACCGGTAGTGCGGCTCTTTGGAGGCATGATTGTTGATATTGATATTACTCTTCGATCTTGGGGATACGATATATATGTGGTGAGAAGTGTGTGGATCGATTGATAATCGCCGTGGCTGGCAATGTTCTCGTTGTGTGTGAGAGTGTGTCGTTGCGAATGGGGGGAGTCGAGCGGGGAAAGATGAAGATCTTCCTGCGTAGGCTTACAGCTTCACTTATATAGCCCTACAACTACAAACTAAATTCTTCTCAGCTAAATGGATGCCTCTTATCATCAAAATGGCCTGGAATAGTAAGGTATCGGAGCTCAGAGGACGGAGGCTGAGAACTGGATTGTTGACTTCCCACCCACAGCGAGCGAATTCTCAAAAGCAGACTCGCCACGACAGACCAACGAGAGTATCCTCACCACCCATAGTAATAGATAAAGATCTTACGGCATGAATGCCCGCAAGAAGAAAGCAAGACAGTCATGATCTCTCAATGTAAGTAAACATCCCTACCCACGCACTGAAAACCCACGCGACACTGCCAGATCGCGGGCAGCCTTGAACAACCAGGTTGGGCAGTGCCTGTAAACAAAAGGGAGTGCTAGCGGTCAAGCTGCCGCTCGCAAAACTTTTGTTGCACGTCGCAAAATTGTTGCATCGCAAATATCGCGAAATTTAGCTTAAGCGAGCGGTTTGAATGGCTTCATGTTTTTGAGGAGGGAGATTATGTAATCAACAAGAACCGACGGCACCAAGTAATTGATTTTCGGCGGCAGCACGGACGCGTATGCTAAATTAGGCACACAACAGTCATTGATGCGGATATGATATTTTGATTTCTCGTTGATGCTCAATGCTACTTAACCACTTGCTTCTCGCAGCACCTCACCTCAAGTATTTTCAACCTCTCCAAGTGCGCGCTTTTCACCGTTCGTACCAGCATCATTCTTGATCATCGCAACCACAGCACCGACGCTGAGTCCATGTCCAGCTTCAAGATCAATCTCGACCTGCTTTTCTGTCATCGAACTCAGGCTTTTTCCCATCGCATCAATTCCCTGCTCTGTCTTCAGTCCAGGCTCCTGCTCTCTGTCCATCTTCTCCTTTTGCAAGAATATGCTCAAAAAGCGGAACGCCATAAGTCCGCCAATGACAAGCAAGCCCACAGCCATGACCCTAAGGTGCTCGCTGAGTGTGGAACACTTGGTTGACAGTATGTAGTTCATGACGGTAGCCATGAGACAGGCGGTAGTAGGAAAGAGATCTGATTGTTGTAAGATGTATATTAGCGAACAGGGCTTCTGAAGTTTCTTCCCTTTGAGGACTAGAAGTCCCCAGCTGCATGTAGGTACCAGCAAGCAAGCTGCAAGCCGGCAGACGGGGAAGATCTTAGTACGGCGCGGAAAAGAGGATGACCTACAGTTGGGATTTGGGCCGGTATTCTCGACGCAAAGGAAAAGCCAGGCGGCAGAGAGAGATTCGATGACTGGGTATGTATACAATTAGATCAGTGGGTCTGGAAGCTGGTGGGTTGAATATGGGTCGTCGAAAGGGTCTGCAACAAGTATTGTGGACTTACAGCTCCCCCCGGCTGCTACTAGGTTGATCATGGTGCTGCTCTGTACAGTTTGCATGAAGCTGATGTGCTCGATGATATTGTTTTCTTGACGTCTTATCCTAGCCCTTGGCCTTAGTCTGAGAATGGTTTGTATACCGGCAATGCAACAACGTGAGAAGTGGTTTGAATATGAAGTCCTTGGATGGAGGTACAAATGGAAGAAAGAGTGGATTTGAGCTATCCTAATGCTGGAAGACAAGTGGGGAAGACCTCGAAGGAAGAGAAATGAATTCGTGGCCAAGGCAAGGAAGGAGCGCCTCGCGCACCTCCCAAAGTTAAGCATCAACATAAGAGCTCAGACAGATGAAAAGTGGTGCACGTCTGAAATATGTTTGTACGTGCATCTAATCTGCAGTGATATGTACAGTCGTTATCCGAAAATGCGACACAAAACCCAACGCCACTGAGGTCCATGTAGTGCAAGTCCTCCTTTTCCCAAACTCCAAGAAATGCTGCTATGCTATGTGCGCAAAGAGGTATCCATCCAAACTCCTTAATCAATCCGATCCACCTAGAACAAAAGAAATCGCCAGGCGTAGCTGGCATCGTCATCATCAAGTAGTCTTCCCACTATTCTCCCACGCTAACCTCAACCCTCTCCCCATCCTTACTCTCTCCGCAACTTCTTTCCCAATCTCCCCATTTGCTACTCCACCTAACGTAAATGCATCCCACCATAGATACAGATCCTGCTCCTTACAGATTAACATCCCGTTGACATCGACCATCCCATCCACATCCTCACCCTCTTGAACTTCCCGCATACAGGGTAGCGCTACAGAGACGAAGGACGATTCACCTGTTCCAAGTCCTGACGCATCGACTAGACCGGCATCTTCAAGTGCATGCTCGACGATGATGTCGAGCAGGAACTTGGGCGTATCGTAGTAAAAGATGTCTTTCTGGGGCAGGACAGTGGTGACTTCAGTTGTGGATGTGGCAAGAGGGGCTGCTTTCTGGCGGGCTGCGAAGGATTCGGCTTTGGAGTTGGCCTTTGATGATGGATTGGATTTCGCGTTTGGCGATGGCTTGTAGAGCGTGCGAGCTTGGCGGACGTCTGTGCGAGCTTGCTCTTCTGAGGCGGCTGGGACTTTTGGGGGCTGGAATGGCTCGGATGGTTCCAATGTTATGGGCTGTTCGTCCTCGTTCGAGTCGTCATCTTCGTCGGAGTCATCGTTGGATTCAGGGCCCGAAAGGCTGTTCATCCATGAACCCATACTGTTCTCAAGCATCTGATTCCAGCGTTCTGTCAAATACACGGCATTCTTCTGCTGTTCAGCAACGCTGCTTGGAGACAGTGGTGCTGGACGATGCGATACCCAGCCTGGAGTGAGAGTTGGGTCAAAGAGACGGGGAATAATGATGTTGAATTTTGGTCGACTGGTTGCGTTAACCTCAACTGGGTATAATGTTGTATCGAAGTGATTGTAAAGTATGTTTAGTTGAGTGAAGATCTCATCGAAAGATCTGTCTGTGACATTCATAGCCATAGCATAGTCAAGACGTGCAAAGTCGTAGATGTCCCAGAAGCCGAAGGAGAGGACATAGATGGTTTCCTTAGGTGCTTGTTTGGGAGCTGGAAGTGAAAGATAGGCTTGAACCTGGGCTGATAGGTCGGGAAGGGTGTAGTTGGTGTCTTCGTGAGGGAGGTAGCGAGTATTTTCTACAGCCCAGGCGTGGATGTTGTTTGAGGTCTTGACTCCTGTTGGTGGGAGGGCTGGCCAGTCGGATGCGGGTTGAGTTGCTGCAAAAGTGAGGCGAGATGTGCAGTTGATCTAAAGCAATATGTTAGTCTCAGGAAAGAAATTGGGATCACAGGTACACACCTCTTCACACATAACCTCTGGCCAACTCTTCCCCTTTTGATCTTGACTCTCCTCCAGCGTATCATCCACCCACGAGTCTCCAAAAACCACCAGCCTTATCCCACCGCCTGCATCCTCCTCTCCACTTGACTCATCTTCATGCCAGCTCCAAAGACTCGAATAGTTGTCGATTGCTGTTCCCAACGTAATCTTCTGTAAATGCGAGCTCACCCTCGAATTCGGTAGCAATAGGCAGATAGACATCATGGAAAGCACCGTCAACAGCACCGCGCCAGCGAGACGCTTCTTGAGATTCGCCATCGTGTGTAACATATATCGACCTTTATTGCCGAAAATCGATGAAGAAAGGAATGAAACGCAATAATGATTGTTAGAATGTTGACCGTTTGATATTTTGCGATACTTGGTCGAGGCTATCCTCAGCCTTGTTTCTGAGTAGGGGAAGAGTCGCCAAGAGCTTGGCGATGATGAAATGCCAATGGCGACGAGCCTCCAAGACCTGCAGTGCCGCCCAAACGCGCGGTGGCTTGAAAGGAACAAATCAAATCGCTTGCCAGGAACAAATAAAGTGCGATGCAAACAAGTACAAATTTTGAGCAATGTCAGCCTCGTACGTGAAGGGACGAGATGCAATGGAACGACGAGACGAAGGAAAGAACAGATAAAAGAGACGAGAAGGGGTGAACAGGTCTAGAGGAGGAATCTGAGGAGAAAATGAATGAAGAGGAGAGAGACGCAGGCGTCGTCAGCGCCGTGCGCTCAGGGTTAGCGGCTGCAGAGATAAAAGTGGACGAGACAGGGTTCTTGCTACAGTGGACCTGAACTCACAGCACTCAGGTCTTTCGCATCCAGGCATTTGAGAACTAAGCCTGACTTGCATATTTGATAAACCGTTAGGACAACTTGAAATGGAGATTCACTTGAGTGATGATTCATGCTGTTTGGTTGTTCGTAACGAGAATAAGCATAAGTGCCGTGAGCCGAGATATTTTTGCTTGGTGATGCGGTGCGACATCTTGCATACATGTTTTCTAGGGTCAGTAAACTTCAAATGCTAGATGAGATGAGGGAAGGGAGAACCAATGAACATCAATAAACTGGCAGTAATCATTCCTCAAATCTGAGCCTCTCAGTTGTGGAGTGTCCACTTGGACCTGCATGTGGTGAAATAACCAACACGCAAGGCTGACGAATCCTAGACGGGATTGGTCCCATCTCAAATTCTGCAGAATGGCACGCGTACAACACGCATGTCCAGAAAGCCACAAGTTTCCAGCCACCTCGTGAACACAAGCTTCTCCAAAGCCCGCTTGAGAAACGGGTTGGCTTTTGAGGCTGTCCTGGCCTGGTCTCCGGTAGATCACTCTCTAAATAACGCATTCCCCACTTTCAATGAAAAAGGGTCGTGTCTTAAAATAGATGTCGAGATCATGCTTCCCAGGTTCTTCAGCCTCTGGCACTCGAACGGAGCAGTTGCAATGCGGAGCCGCATCGCAGGTGCCGTTATCGCATATAACTGCAAGGATGGAGAGAGAAAGACTTTGCTGGAGATGAGGCTGAGTGTTTCGAGTCCCTTCTGGTATTCATACTTGGGACCGTTGGACTTCAGCATGGTCTGGATTTGACGAAGGAACTTTTGCAGAAGCAAGGCAAGCAAGGAAGCAAGCAAGCAGGGGATGGAAGTCGGCAAACGATTGAAGATCCGGCTGTGATGTTCCGAGATGTGGCTGAACGAACGAGCAAACGAGTGACATCTTTCGGTTGAAGAAATACCGCATAGAACAACACCTGCAAGCTGTTCATAAAGTCGGATCACTCGGCTGTTGCTATCTTGGTACTTAAGAAATATGTTCGATAGGAGGCGTGGAATGTGTTTTTGATGGCGTCATGCGAAAACGCCCGCACAAGAATGCCAGAAAAGCTTGTCTTGGAGAACGTGACGTGATCCTGAAACGTATCACGTGTTAAGCGGTATTCAGACTTGAGTTGTTTCAGGATGCGATAAAGCTTTTTCGGGGACTTCATGTTTATGAGGGAGGGGTATAGGTTGTTTTTATTGGCGGGGTTGCGCTGTCAAGATAAGCTTGGTCGTGGATTTGGTAGGCTAAATATTTGAAGGCCTTTTCCGGGGGCGGCCTCTCGCTACCAGGGGTTTATTGACTTTAGGGTTTTTAGAATGACGCTCAAAAAATGACTTCGTGAGGAGGTTTAGTTGCATATTTGATGGGGACATATACAAGCAGTCCATTTTCCTGTTGGACTATGGACAAAATCTCATCCAGAGGTATCACACATCTATGCTCTCTGCATAGTGACGATAATCAACAGTGTAGCCAAACAAACTCCGTCCCATGCAACGCCAAATGCTATCCTGTGCTGCCCTTTTTGATTTATCGCTTTTTAGAAAATACAGACTTCGTCTTGGACAGCTTTGCTGGAGGTGATTGGTCTGCGTCGCTGTCATCCTCCTCTCCTCGGGAATCGTCGTCTAATTCATCCTCGTCGCCTGAATCTGCGTCTGTTTCTTCTGCTTCGTCATCCAGAAGATTGTCTTCATCACTGCTTTCTTCTTCCGAGTCAGAATTTGCTCCATTGACCATCGGCATGTCGTCCGATATGTCGCTGTCCATATCTGAGAGGTTTCCATCCCCATTCCGTAACAGCTTCGTGGCTCCCTCCTCGTCGCTCTCTTCTCCCTCGACATATATCACACCCTCATCCTCTTCATCCTCGTCTGAACGTCTGCGCTGATCCTGTACACTTCTTCGGTATTCCACTTGTGCTCCCATCATGTCTAGCTTCCCCTTCAAAGCTAGCACCGGTCGCAGAGCCGAACTTCTTCCATCGACCACTCTATCCAGCTCAGCGAGCTTCTTGATCAGATCTCTTTGTGTCGCCAGGTATCCTCCATGTGTGACTGAGGTCCATTGAACCCACACCATTAAGCTCCCCGCTCTGCCTGGTCTCTTGAATAACCGGTCCGCAATTTTTTGTAACAGGATGCCTGCGAGTGGAGATTCGAGACGTTGTATTGTGGCGCGAATTGTGTTCAGGTCTGTTGTCTGGAGACAGGATTCGAGGAGTGCGACGTCGTTTGTCTTGAGAGCTTGGGATAGTACCGTACCCAGTGATGCGCCGGAGGGGGGTTGTATAGCTGCACCATTGGGGTAGGTCAAAGCTTGTGAGGGGTCTTCGAAGGCAGCAGCGACATCGATAGGTTCGTCTGCCAGGGCTTGAATACGGTCCCCGAACGATGGCTCGGCCAGTTCCTCCTCCTCCTCGTCTTCATTGTTGGGATTTGAAGGGTCGGCTATGTCTTGTACATCCTCCATTGCTACGTCTTCTCCTGCTGCGGACCCTTCACTCTCAGCTTCTGAATCTTCCACGGCGTCATCACTACTCGAATCGCTCGATATGTCGACAACGTCGTTTGCAGTCTTGGTCGCATAGCCACCTCCAGAAACCACGGCTCTCGAATCGTTCACAGCACTCTTGACCAGAGGCTTTGCGCTCTGCTTGACAGTCGGCAAGCCAATTTTCATGGGAAGTTTTCGTTTGGTCGCCATCGTGCTTCTATGCTGAAATTAAATATCTAGGACAGATTGTGCGGCTTTCTATGAGGAGGTACCGATTGGCAAAGAGTCGAGGGTTGTCCAGCGTTGTGGTGCGAAACTCGATACTTTGGCTTGCTAGAACTTGGAGCTCTTCTCTTCCCTCACACTTTGCTCTGTTCCAGCGGGAACTCACAAACTTTTTTTCAGAACTGTCACGTGTGAACACAGCTTGGCCCTAGCGTTAGGCTTGGTGAGGAAGACACGGCGCTCATTGGGCTGCAAGGGCTCCTGAGCTAACGCACCTACAGGGGCCATTCTGGAAAGCGCGACCAATGATTGGTTTCGTTTAGCTCTTGCCATCACTAGCGCAGGTCGGATTCCAATCTCTCCTTGATAAATCAACGATCGTTCCTTCTCTTTGCTGCTGCTGCTGGAATTTTCTCTGATCCCTCTACGCGGCCCTCATTCGTCGCTTCCCCCGTTCCGACACGACAAAAGCACATGATACCAGCGCAGCGCAACGCAGCACATCCAGAATAAAATACGGCCAGCCTGCACAGCACTGCACTGCACGTCGCACTCACCCACTCCACCCAAACACAGTTTTTTTTTTCTCTTTCCCTCTGTACCTGGTCGGCTCGGTTTGGATTCCCACGATCCCGGCTGTCCGCTTCGTCCGTCACTTTGGTCGCCGCGAATAGAAGAGAAGAGCCACTAACTAACTGCCTGTCGCATCGCCACTCATCGCCTGCCTGCACATTTATTTGTTGCGCGCATCCCCTTGGAGTTGGATGGTGTTGTTGACTGCTCATCCGTCTGTTACTTGGGTCTCTTTCGCTAGGTGTACTCTTCCTCAGTGTCGCATCGCATCCTTTGGAACCTCACGATCCCAGACGCGCTTGTCAGCCGTCGCGTACCAACAACACAAACAAAACACCACCAACCCAAAACAACATCGCCTTCGCGACGAGTCATCGCCGGCGCATTCACTTGTCGCCTTCAATCAATAGCGCATTCATTCTCGAGGTTAAATACTTCGACGCGACCTGATAACGCACGCTGTCGGCCAATCCCGGCTCTTCCTTGTCGCGCAAGGCAAGGCTACAATCTCAGCGCAAGGCTGTCAGATTATAAAACAAACACCACCCCCACTTACTTTCAGGCCAGCTCTTCCCCTCCATTATACCCGTACTCGGTGTCGCAAACACTGTCGCATCCTACATATCCACAGTCGCATTTGCCTGAGAGGCTCTCGCATCTGCCACCCGTCTTGCGGCGTCGCCTCTCCCAGTAGAGGTCTGTTTGTTGATGGCCGTCATGACCTCGCAACAACCAGAAGGAGTCGCATTTGAGCAAAAGGCCCAGCCCGTTCCATCATCTGAGAAGATGGCTTTGGATTTAGAAATCAACGGGTGAGTCTATCTTGAAGAACTCCTTCCTTACCTGCCGTTCTTTTCTTTCACCTTTGAATGTACACATGCTTAATAGAATAAAATGACAGAGACTCTGCTCGAGATGAGACCACCATGAATGACGCGCCCGCTGAACTACCTTTAAACGAATCCGTAACCTCACCTTTACCTGCCGATAATGCTGCTGCCATGGATAAAACAGAAGTGAATGGGTCGAGTAATGTTGATGCCTTTTCTTCGAATCAAGCAATCGCGGAGCCGATTAGCCACGCCGTCGAGTCACAGCCAACCGAAGCTTCTTCCATTTCCGCGCAAGAATTATCTTTCTCTAATACGACTACCGACGAGCCTCTCCCAGCTTCAACTTCGACCGATCTCGCACAAGATCTCTCGACGCAACCCGCATCCGCCGATTCTGCCATTGACGCAGCAATTGAGGACGTCTCAGCTGCCACCACAGTACCTTTGGTCATTGAAGCACAAGAGTCAGATCTTCGACACACATCTCCACCTGCTGCAGAGCAATCTGCGCAACCAGCTGATCTCGATCTTGATCTGGATAGTACACAGCTACCTACACCTCAGCCAGAGAAGGACGCCGATGTTAGTGGTGTCAGCGCAGAAGTTGCTGATCTCACCTTCAGCCAAAACGAGGCTGCACCTGAAAATCCTGTAGATCTTGCCACGAACTCACCTCTACCTTCAAAGGACGACGCGGAACCTGCAACGCAACCCGAGCAAGTCACACCTCCACAAGCCCCACAAGAAGTCGAGGGTATTGAAAGAGACGGTACACCACAACCTCCAACTTCTGCCAAGATTGCTCGTGAGCGTGAAGACGACGACGAGATCGAACCTTCTGCGAAGCGCACCAAAACCGAGACAGAACCCACCACCTCCGACATGGCTGCTCCAACTCAGAACGGTGCGATGGAGGGCGTTGAGTTTCAGTCTGCTGGAACACCAATTACACCATTCCAACTCAAGGAGCTCCTGAAGATCGTCAAGGCTGCGGCTAGATCAACGTCTGGAAAGAATTTCCGGGCTCCTGTGGCAGAACTCTGGCCTGGCTTTGCTGAGCCATATGCGGAGAAGATCGCGAAGGAGGTTGATCTGAAGACCATGGAGAAGACTCTCAGCAAGGGTGGCTACTCGTCAATGGATGTTTTCAAGGGCGACGTCCAGCTCATTTACGACAATGCTGTTACTTTCAACGGTCCTGATCACACTATCTCCAAGGCAGCTCTTGAGGTTCGCGATGTTATATTGAACAAGATCAACAATATTCCACCTGAGCCAGTCCCTGCACCCAAGCGAGACAAGAAGGCCAAGAAATCAACACCAGTACCTGATGCACCCCGTACAGCAGCTCCTCGCCGTCAATCTAAAGGCTCCCACCCGGCTCCTACACACGTTGCACCTGCGGCACAAACATTTGCTGTTGATCCAGTTACCAATACACCACTCATTCGGCGAGATTCCACGAAAGGTGACGGTGGTCGTCCCAAGCGAGAGATACACCCCCCCAAGAGCAAGGATCTTGTGTACCCTACGACAAGACCCAAGAACAAGAAGCTTGCCACTGAGCTGAAGTTCTGCGAGGAGGTCCTGAACGAGGTCATGAAGAACAAGTACTGGTCGATGAATCATCCATTCTTGATTCCTGTTGATCCGGTTGCCTTGGGCATTCCCAACTACTTCGCCATCATCAAGAAGCCCATGGACCTCGGAACCATGTCTTCGAAGCTCAAGGGAGGTCAATATTCCAGTGCGAGCGATTTCGAGAAGGATATGAGGTTGATACTGAGCAACTGCTACAAGTTCAATCCAGCCGGTAACCCAATTCATGAGATCGGCAAGCAGTTCGAGACCCTCTTCAACGAAGAATGGGATAAGAAGGACAGCTATCTTGCCGAACACTCCCCGCCTGTAGCTAGCCCCAGTCTACCCGAATCCGAGGACGATGAAGATGACGAGGAAGAGGAAGAGGTGCAGAACCATAAGAATTCTTCCCTCAGCGCAGCTAAGGAGCTCCTTTTGGAACACCAGCAGAAGTTGATTGCATTGATGAGCGCCAAGAACAAGGATGAATTCGTTATCTCCATGCAGCAAGAGCTGGTCCAAACTGTTCAAAAGCGAGTCAGCGAGGAGGAGGAGGCATCCAAGAAGAAAGTCAAGAAGACAAAGCCCGTAAAGGCACCTAAGAAGGTTGCGCCTCCTCCCAAGAAGGCTGGTGCTCCTAAAAAGGCCGCCACCCGTCCAAAGTATATGGGAACCTTGGAGAAGGAGACAATTTCTGCTGGTTTGATGAACCTTCCTGATGATGTATCGATGCAAGTCTTGGAAGACATCAAGAGAGAGCGACCAGGCCTCGATGTAAGTAACTGTAACCCTTTTCATAGTTCATACTCTAACACTTTCCCAGGCTGAAGATGATGGCACCTTGGAGCTTGACATCGACTCGATCAGTCAGGGTCTTCTCTGGAAGATTCACGGATTGATCATGAAGCATGCACCAGAGGTTGAGGATGCTATCAGGAAGACAATCCAAGGTCGCGAGAGTCCCAAGACTACTGCAAAGCCTCCACCAAAGAAGAAGAACAAGCCGATGAGCAGCGTTGATCAGGAGCACCACATCAAGGTCCTTGAGCAGAAGCTAGGCACATACAGGGGACAGAGCTCTGGCTCCCACTCTCAAGAGCCTGTCTTACCGAGTAAGTTCAATTCCGACGCTGACTTTTCTTCCATAACTAACACAACCAGCTGTTGAAGATGAATCTAGCGGAGATGAATCTTCTGGTTCGGAGGAAGAATAAACTCTCGGCCGCTTCCCCCTGATGGACCCGAGCTCTCGCCACCTACCACCTTCCAACTGTACCATATCCTTCTGATTCTGTTTGACGAATACTGTACAATACATACGATTCCATTCTCAATAAGCCTTCCCTCACCCTTCTCATTACGCCCAGTCTCGACCTACCGCGTAGACCCCGAGGCACGGTGGATGGATGGTCTTTGCGGACCTTGGGTCGATGCTTTACGACATCAGGGACACCACTTTTGCGATTACGAGAAGTGGTAAAGCGAGACATGAAGCGATGCAAAAGTTGGAGAGGCAGTCACTTTGCGTATTCATTTGATTTGCTCGCTCAGATTTCTGCTTTACCCATTTTGCTTTGCTGTCACTGCTCTGCATTTTCTTCAACGTCAATGCGCCGCGATTCTCTGGCATTAATTTCTTGAAGAAGCGGGAGCAGTCAAGCAAGCAAGGATTGCTTCTCAACGTAATGCGACAACGCATTGCGAATATTGCAAACAACCAAAAACGTGTATGATAGATTTTTACGTGCGAAAAATGAGCATGAGCGAGAACGAGAGCAATAGCGAGAGCGGGTGAGATGCACATGCAGATGCGAAAATAGTAGTATGTTCATGGGTGTGGAGGAAGACTTGCTTACCCCTTGCTCTTTGCTGCTAGCTGATTGAGGCTCACTGGCATGGTGGATGGTGGACTCATGGATGGATGGATGCCGAATAGATGTTTTCTGCTCACGCAAGAGCGGTAGCTAGCATGCATGCATACAGGCAGACAGACAGACAGACATACATTCATGAATGACAAAAAAGAAAATAATACTTTGCAAAGTCTTTTCATAATCCTTGGAACAAGTGCGTGAGTGAGTGAGCGTGAGTTGCAATATCGTATGTAGAAGGCACTGCAGATGGAGATTGGATGCTAGAGAATAAGCCGGTCAACCTTGTCCCTCACATCTCTTTTGTGGAATGGATGGAGGGACGGAGAACTCTTATAATACAGTACGAGCCGCCCACCAATCATGGCCCTTGGAAGGAGATGATTGTGGATTCGTGGTCACGCTGAGAGTCTTCGCATTGCGAGCTCCCATAGATCACCACATTTCATGGCCCCGCCCCTTTCCTTGACTCTCAGGAAATTTAGGGGTTGCTGACGATGATGCTTGAGCAAGTGATCTCTTTCCTATACTTTACTTCGGAACATTTTTGCAATGATGGTGATGGAATAGAGAATAGGCGACGAACGAACGGTCAGCATCAAGAATGGGGGGTTTATTTTGTTCGCTTAATTTGGTCTGATATACACCCGTGTCCATATTTTCTCCTCTCCGACGAAACTTCATGGTTAGCAAACCTGACCCGTTTCGTAGAAACTGACAAAAGAACACTATAAAGCTTTGAAGCCAGTTAATTCCCTTCCCAAAAGCCCTATTTGGCTAGGTTTCATGGTAATATCCTGGAATCGGCAAACACTGTCTAGCTCTTGCCTCCAGGCCTCAATTCTGATCCACAGCAATAGACTCGAGGTCATCGACGCGGATGGACGTTGTCTAATATTTGCGAACGGGTCTGGAAGTAATGAATTCTAGATCATCGCTATCATCAGGGCGCGTCGTACTTGATTTGTCGCCGAGTGGGGTTGCGTTTAGAGGTGGAGGAGTACCGCGTGTGGCAAGATTTGGGCTAGCTGTTGCTTTGTGTGCTTTGGATTCCACCATCGCTGGGCTAGTGTCATCGCTGAACATGTTTCCGAAACCGTATATGTCTGTGCTGTGAGTAGGATTGTTGTCGTACCCTCGTTCGGAGGTGGTGGTTCGGGTTCCTACGGGTTCAGTACTCCAATCCAGCATTGCCTGTTCTGAACCAACACCATTACTAAGGTATCCGCTATCGAGCCTTGGATCTCTCATCCGCCGCTCTCTCCACTTTTGGTCTTCAGCTTTCAAGTCGTGGTTCCAAATAATGCGATCAGAGGAGCTAGCAGCATTCTCATAAGCAGAATGTGAAAAGAGCTGGAAGTCGTCTCCGACAAGAGGCTCAGGGATATATCCTTTGAAGCTCTCGAGATAACCTTGGAAGCCCTCGTCAATATGAGTCGTTTCGTCCTGCGCAGGCGGTACAGCAGTCTTGGCTTTGGCCTTGCCATTGCTCTTCGACCGCACATAGGTCCAGCCATGGGCTTTCTCCATGTGCTGCTTGCAATTTGACTCTCGCTTTGATCGATAAGGGCAAGGTTTGAAGTGGCACTCGTAGAGCCGCTGCGAAGCATTATGCTTATCATTGTGGTGTCTGTCCAGCTCTTTTTCTGTTGGCCAACCATATTCATGGTACTTGCAAGTCTCTACCGGACATTTCCAAGGGCGTGAGTGTGTTTTTTCGTGCTTTGTGAGGTCAACAGGTCGCTTGAATTCCTTGTTGCAGCCGGGTTCTCTACACTTCTTCAGAGCAAGATCCACCGTCAGAGTGCTTTTCTTGCGTCGAGCCATAGATTGAAGTATTGATTCATCTTCTTCAGCTTCTTCGCTTAGGCTCCTCAGGCCTCCTTTAGAGACATTGAGTTCGTTCATGTCGTTCACGTCGACTGGTAAGCCCGTAGCAATGGAAATCGCCATCCCGTTCTTCTTGAGTCTCACGAGCTCGGCCGGTCTGCCAGTTGTCGCGAGGCCACCATAAAGTCTAATCTCATCCCCACTTTCATGTCGTTCTTCCTGGGCAGAAGTTTCGTTTGATGCGTGTATTTGCTGACTGTACTGCTTGATTTGATCTGCGAGGTCAACAAAATACCCACTGGTGTAAGGCCTGTCTTGTGGCCGAATTTGTTCACTGTCGCTTAGAAATTCCACGGTCGCCTGGATACATTGTATCGCTGTAAGCCCAAATTCTAGATACGATTTTCCGGAACGAGCAATTTCCTATGAAATGTCAGTGGATCTTGTAGTAATAACATTCATCGAGTGTATTGACTCACATTTGCCATGAAGAAAAGAGTCTTCTCAAGGTCGCGGAGGCACACAATCTCTTTCCCATGAATTCTCCTCGGGCAGTCTTTGACAATAGGGTGAAAGGCCTCTAGAGATGCCTTCCCAAGAAGTGGCTTCAAAATGTGCTCATGTATCCTGTTGGAGGCTCGGGCAGAAAGCCTTGGTGAAATTCCTTCGGCTACAGTGGATGTGGCGGCTCCATCTTTGCCTACCTCCGAAATCCTCGCTTCACGAACGATGTCAGAAGGTCTCCCAGTTGCCTTGAAATTCACCGAGACTGCAGCTATCTGGCTCGTACTAGACTCTGCGTTGCCATGTCCTTCGGAGTCTTCAGCATTTTCAGACTCGCTTTTTCGAGGGAAGTGAGAATTACTCCACTCCCAAGGACCTGTTAGCCCATCACTTGCAGTATCCTCCAGGACATCAGAGGCGTTAGACTCATCTTCCGTTGAGTATCCATCTCTGGGCAATGCTGCTAGTGCGATATCTTCCATATGCTTTCCAACATGTGTTGCAAAATCTCTTCGTGACTTTCCAGGGATCTTCAAGCAGAGTGGACAAACCATCGATTCAACTGGCGCTGCCTCAAGTACTTCGAAGAAATGCGAATCAAGGGGATATCCCGGATCTTTGGAGACAACTTTGTGGACATTCACCAGATGCCGATGCCACTCTTCCACAGATCCAGACTTGTGCTGACAAGCTGAACAAGCCCAGTGCCGAGTTAATCTATGCTGGCCAAACTCGTGGTCTTGCCATTGCTTTCGAGTTGCAAAGGTCTTGAACTCGTCCTTACACCCTGAAAAGGTACACAGGTAAGGTTTGAGGTCCGCAAATACGTGCCGTCTGTGGTTTCGTGAGCATAACTTACGCGATGGCGATTGGTGACAACTTACCTCCAATCGACGCGATTTCTGATGGTGGTCAAGAAATGCCCACAAATTTGGCAATTAAAAGGTTCACCCTCAGATACTCGCTTGGGAGTTGGAGGCACGCAGAGCTTTCCACTGCTTTTGTCGTCCGCAGTGGTCTGAAATGATGAGTGGGACGCAACAGTAGCCTCATAAGATGACCGCGCAGGAAGTGAAGAACCAAAACCGGAATCGTGAAACTCGGAAACGGCAACAAATGTGATCTTTGGCAAGTCTTGGGAAACCTCGCTTTCCTGTTGATTGCCAATTGCTCGGAGGGACAAGTGTCGCTGCCAATTAGCCTCACCCAATCGATGCATTAGTCGTAAGTCTGCCAACGGAAATTTGTCGTACACTTTCAGGACATAAGGTTGTGCAGGACCCGAGATCTGGAAGTCGATTGATTGGCTTGGATGATCGGTCGCTTCCTGCCAATCCAAACACCCGAGAGTCTCTTCCATCGAAGGAAGCAGCTCCATGAGACATCCCACATAGACTCCCAACGAGTCTATGACAGCCGAAATATCATCGGGTACGTCTGTACTTCCTGTGGACGCGTCGCTTTCGTAATCACTCTCCGTGATTATGCGTGCCTTCTCGATCAAGATGCTAAGCTCGTGCATCTCTTGCTTAATCCTTTCGCCCTCGGAAGCGATGAATGGTATCAAACATTTGGGAATTATCTCTGTGGGGACAAAGTCAGCAAAGCAACAAAACCATTCGAGCTCTCCGACATACTCGAAAGTAAGATTGTGCCAATGGCGACAAGAGACTCCAAAACTGTTTCTCTCAGGCTTTCGGATTCGTCCAGCACGATATCGAGTCTACCATCCTCAAAGCTACCACCCCACAGAAACAGCCTACCCAAAGACTTCTTGAGAGACTTCTCGCTTTCTTTCTCGAGAAGACGATCGGACCTTACGATATATTCCAACGTAGGTATCAAGAGCAACGAGAAAAGTTGCAGGTTATGATGGTACAGACTCCACGCAAACCCTGCAGGCTCTTGAGAGGCATCATCCGTCTGGCCATTTGTCACAACTTCAGTCGCCGTCCCATCAATCCACTCTGCTAATTCACCACGCTCAATTTGCGAAGCAGAAGCTGGCGATATTCTGCTGCGCCGTTGCATTGTTTCTAAGATCGTAGCAACGATCGAGCGGTCTTCAGTACTGACGTCTATGCTATGAAATTTGCCCTGCTTTCGACGATAGCCTTGTGTATCTTCCGGGCTCAGCCAAGGCGTCGCTGCGGACTTCCTGAGGTCTTCAATCCAAGAATTGGACCACTTCGTCTGCGTATCTGAGGATCAGTGTCAAAGGTTCTCGAACGAGAAACTGGCAGCTTACCAAACTACTCTGCTAACGGTGATTATTCGATCATGAACGGCGCAGACAACACGAACAGGTCCCGAGAATTGTGTTTCTTATCGTGAGGCACGAGGCTTCACCAAAATCCAAAGATGGCGTTCTCCTGCCTCTGCACAGCCCCCAAATGCATGTGCTTACAGGCATGCATGCACCCAGCCACAGGGCTGCACGAAAGGCTGAACGATCGACTATGTCCACCGATCCTCCATCATCATCAATCAAAATCAGAGACAAATGTCCATAATCTTTTGGACTGAACAGCAGGGTTGGAACATCGCGATGTCGGGCTTAGAAGTGGTTGGTGTTGTTTTTGGAGTGCTTCCACTGCTCATATCGGCAGCTGAGCATTATGACGATGTCTTCAAACCCTTTAAGAGATTCAAAAAAGCCGCACCGGAACTCGAATTGTACCAGCAGCGGCTGAAAGTCCAGAAAACAATCTTCTTGAATCAATGTCAGATATTGCTGACAACTTTGACGAGCCGCGAATCGGCTAGAGAGATGTTACGGGAGAAAGGCCACCCTTCATGGAATGACGATACACTGAAACGAAGACTCGTCGAGCAATTGGGAAACTCAAAAGAGGCTTGCGAAGTTACCGTGAAAATGATCACAGAGAAACTCAAGTGCATTGAAGAAGATGCTGAAGGTTTTGGTGTGATCTTGCAGGAAAACATACCGGTAACAAAATAAAACCCGCCTTACTGACGGTCTATATCGGGATACGACTGACAACTCCTCGATGAATTAGTTCCGGTCAATTGCAGATAAAGCATGGCGATCTCGAATACAAAAGAAGCTCAAATTCAGCTTTTCAGAATCGCGGCTCACGGAGTGTCTTGACGACCTCCGAAAGCTCAACCAAGACTTTCGCACCTTAGCAAAGCAAACGGGAAAGCTGGAGAAACACCAAAGTAGCAATTCGACACCGCATGTAGCTACAGCATATTCACCAAAGAAGATCGAAGAATCCAATTTGATTCAGAGAGCATCTGCACTGTTGTACGATGCAATTGGGACAGCCTGTCGACACCATACAGAGCATTTTGCACATTTCCAATTACTTCCCAAGAATATTGGATCAACGGATTCAGAGGCATCTTTTGTTCGCTTCAATATTGCGTTCGCGCACGATCGCAGTGAAACTCTTGCCACTCTGGAGCCTGTCGTGAGGCCATCCCCATTATTCTCCTTTATTGTGTCCGAAAGATGCATAGGTCAGGACTAATTTATGACAATAATAGTGGATAGCAGTAGAATCCTCCTTTCTTCAAAGCTCGCCGAACGACATACCAAAGGCAATCATGCAAGAAGATGGACCGCCGAACCTTTCTCGAGCTTTGGCCAGGAACCTAGAGACGGAGTCCCAGCAACCTCGGAAGAAAATGAAGATACAGAAAAGCGTACGCTTTATGCAAACCACTTCAGAATACACAGTCAGTCAACAGCTAGGCTTTCAACAGGAGGGCTCTAGTACTTCCACTGCTGCAACAGATCCAGCAGCGCATGCCTCCTCCTGTCTCACTATGGCAAACAAGGCACAGCAACACTCGTCACTGCCCGACTTCTGCGTGCAACACGATTTCTGCCATCAACTCCGGAAGTCTTGCAACTTCTCCCGCTCTCCAGAGAATAAGTATCTAGGGTACTTTCAGAAATCCGGGCCATGTAAACACCTTGTATACTTCGCAGCTCCGGTTACAGTACACAAGTACACGGAACCCGAATCACTTGCGCTGATCATTGGCCTCATGGAAGGCAAAGCAGAATCCGAACAATTTCTAGAGTACGAGAGACTGAGGTTAGCAACTCGACTTGCTGAAGCAGTCTTGCAATTCCATGCTACGCCTCTGTTGAAAGGATTCTGGCATGGCGACGACGTGATCTTCTTTCGGCAGGGCCAACTCGATGATTCGGCATCAATTTCATCACCGCACCTCAATGTCCAAGTTGGGTCCACTACATCACCCAAAGCAATTGAACAAGGCAATCAGGACGTGGAAAACGTCGTTGGTCATATGATTCGCAACCCTTATCTGTTCAGCCTAGGCGTAGTGCTGATCGAACTCGCCCTTCAAGCGCCGCTTCGAAGTCTATACAAAAGCAGTGATATGATCAATGGACAGTGCAACGCACTCTCAGACTTTCTCGTCGCGAGCCGTTTGAGTGAAACCATAAGCTCGTCCTTAGGTCCTATGTACGGCAAGATTGTAAGGAAATGTCTGAACTGCGATTTTGGTCAGGGAACAAGTGATCTGGGTAATGAGAAATTGAAAGCTGCAGTATATCAGGATGTGGTATGCGAGCTGGAGAAGCTAGAGCGGGGATTTGCGATGCTACAACTTGGTGGATGACCGATGCAGCAATGTTTATGCTCCCTCGTCTGTCCTGAAAATTTTCCACAAATATTAGCACTTTACTCGGAACGGGCATTATTCAGGATTGTTGCGTTACCAAACCGCTTCTTCGGACCTTTATCAGTCTTCCAAGAGCAGACAGACATCGATGAGCAGTCACATACACACCCATCATGAATAGATGTATCTGTCAACTGGGTGAGATTGGACAGAGGTGGAAGCGTATCCATTCATTACTATCGCGGACTTCCACTTCAAATCTTCCTTGCCGAAGGCTAGTTATCCCAGCGAAGCAGACCAGAGTTTGGCTTGAAAGCATGCAAGGAACCTCCAATGCCAGAGACCAACAACAAGCAGAGCCAGAACATACGGAACAGAGCGTAGCCCAAGCCTCGGGCCGTAGCCCTAACAGGATTGACGAGATACTGTTGGAGTCTGCGGCTAACCTCGAAAACGGCAGCGCCAAGAAGATATACGAGGCACAACACGATAGCGAAGAGGAGAATGTGGTGTAGACCGGCGTTGGATTTGACATGATTCGGGTTTGCTGTTGGCAGATACATAGTGGATGTGCAATTGATCGGAGCCTAGATGATTGTCAGCGAGATTCCTTCTTCAAATTCCTGGATCCTTACTGAATTAGATACTAGAACAGCTGCAGAGATCTAGATTCGTTTTCGTCGTTTGTCGTTGTTGCTTAAAGGAGAACTCGAGCGGGCAGAAAGATGCTGCAAGACGCTTTTTCTCTATATTTGCTTAGACCTGTCGACTTTTCGTGTTCTGTCGAATGTGGTGAATGACACATTAGCTTGTCATTACTGGAAAACAAGGTCAGATATATGCAGCTCGAATTCACCTTGGACCCAAATTATTTTGCACTGTGCATAACACTGCATTCAGGAAATGTCACAAGATAACTTTGCTACGTACTATATACGATTTTGATATGGCAGAGAAGACCATCGCGTTATCCTGAGCTTCGCAGTGCTCTGAAACCCTTTTATTCTCGTACTATTCCTAGGCTTCTGGTGATCTGAATTGACTCTAACCTCCTGACACTCTGTCTGAACATCGCCAAGCTTTGGCCAATCCAAGCGAAGAACTCAAACTTCCAGAGTGACCCTATCAGAGGAACAGTGGCAGAGCGATAACCAGAAGCTCAATTGCGAGTAGACACATGATCAAATATGTCATACACTCAGTAACCTTCATGCGTCTGACGGGGGATCCTTGTCTTTCGATGTTGCGAGTGATGCGGATGTCGCGGACGGACTGAGGGTAGACGATGAAGAAGACATAGTATGCGATACCTGCAGTGGCGAAAATTTGCGCCATAACCTCTGTAATGAGAAAGGCTCTCATACGAGTAAACTGCTTGTACTCGTTGACCTCTAGTCCGAATTAGCTGCCAGTCCACATCTCTTAATTATTCTAGAATCTGCACTTACCTGTTGATGGGCCAACGATCGATGTGAGGATCTTGGCAATCTGTTCTTTGATAGCGTTGTAGAGCCACTTGGAATCTGCTAGAACGTTAGCTGTAATCAATTTGAAGTCAGTATCTGGGAGCCTACAGGTGGTGGTATCCTCTTTGAGGGCTGGCATTGCGTCCATCTTTGTTTTGCTGTTGAGGAACGAATGCTGCTTGAGTCGATCTGAGTGAAGTTGAAAGATTGGCAATAGCTTGGATCTTGGGGTGTTTTGAAAGAATTTTGTTTGATGTCTGCCGCTGTTCACCTTTGAGAAGTTGTTGCCGCAGCATTCACTCTGGTTGCAGCGCCTCGAAACCAATACCATCTGAATTTAAGCAAAGTCAACTACCAAATTTCCTAAAGAACACAGCCGCCTCGAAAATTCAAAGTCACCGACGAACACAACCCACTTCGAATTCTGAGATCGCCTCTCAGCACCCTTTGTTGCCAAGTTCTTACCCCACCTCAATGGCATTGCAACCAGCCATGGAACCTTCTATCACCGCCGACGTCAAGCCTGTTTCCTCAATGACAGACGCATCTAGCATCAGCAAACCTCAGCAGTCAACTGAGGGTAGCAATGAGGTAGACAAGGTTCTGACTGGTAGATTCACCTGCTTTCCAAGACTGCCTCTCGAATTGCGCCGTAAGATCATCAAAGAAGCTTGCAAGGTCCCCCGTATTCTCAACGTCCTCGCAAATATCTACTCTCTCACCGGTATCCCTTCATCTGTTGTCAATCTCGCGGTCCTCTATGTCTCGTCTGAGATCAGATCCACAACTTTGGAGGTCCTCAAGCCAGTCTTCTCCCTACACATCAGAGCACGATACGATCATGGCAGACGCAGCACCGTTTCGAGATTCAAAGACATGTATGGAACGGTACTGATTACACCCGACGATGTCCTCTACTTCAACTCCAATAGCGTAGATAGTAAATTCCAAGCTGCCATCGCAACCCTTACCTTCCGCAACGGTCGCTCATGCCTCAACGTCACAAGCATTGCTTTCAATACCACGGTACTCAAGGATATGCGGTTCGGCGCTTACAAGTGGCTCAAGGTGTTGGCTTGGACTTGTCCTACGATGAAGATCATCCTCGTTGACAGATTGGCACCACCCCTCGATAACTTCTTGCCAGATACAATGAAGGCGGAAGACACAAAGGAGGACTGCAAGGGTGACTCTCAACTCGGCTATTCCCAATCACAGCGGGCTACCCAAATCCAACCTGAAGGACCTCTTGAATTCATCGATTTGGATGAGGGCACATGCACAGCGTTAGATGATGAGATGATCGATGCCATTGCAAAGCTTTCTATTCGACCATCCGACCTGACAGTCTGGGGCGTCCTTGGTTTCGATGTGCCAGTCACGAAGAAGGCCGACTTCAAGATTCCTATATTCAAGCGAAGGGTTTGGCTCGTGGAGGTGTTCGGATGTAGGAATGAACTTCACAAATGGTCGCGAGAAGGTGGACATACACTGCTCTGGCCTACGCTGAGGTCTGCAAGCTATGACTGGAGGTACAAGATCGAGAACACATCGATGAGGGTGACGAATGCAATTGAATACAAAACGGTGGATAGAGGGGATGGTAATCTGGGAGGAGAACAGGTATCAGATTTATCACTTTCCAAAGGAGAAAAGGCGTTGTATGGATGGATATGGGACATACTTGAGCTTCTGCCCGCTCTTTTTGTAGGCAAATGAAGCAGCATGGCCAAAGTAATTACGTGGCTACTCATGATAGTCTCGTGTGCCCTGTGGATGCGAACAAATTCGAGGAAAGCAGCACAAGCCAAGGAAAGACCAACATTAACTATTGGTCGTCTCCACCAGCTCAACTTACTCAATTCACTTGCCCAAAGTCCCAGAGTCGATTTTGGTCGGTTTTGTTGACATCACTCGCGCGACCAACCTCGCTTAGCCCCTCGCCCAAATATCCTGACGAAGATCAAAACCTGGCCATCTCTCTATCACTCCCTGCCATGAACTTCGTCGAGCAAGACTTGGAGGGTCCCACGCCATCTCCAACCCAATCATCAACAACAAACAGAATCTCCAAAAGCAGAATGGCTTCGAACTCACCACCACGAAAAGAGGGCGTCGCTGCCACGCTTCCAGCCGTCGAAGCTACACTCGACTCGCCTTCCACCTTGCAGTCTGCCATTGAGATAGTCAACGAAGATCTCAGTATTCTGTTAGGTGCTGAAGCCACTGGCGAGCACAAGCCCGACACTTTCACTTGCTTTCGCAAATTACCCCTCGAGTAAGTGAATCCAAGACTTGCGAAATATCTTTCCTGCACCTCAACTCGATTCTTTTTTGTGGGGTGTTGCTAACTAGATCACAACAGGCTTCGACTGAAGATCTCGAGAGCTGCAGCAAGATTTCCTCGAATCATCATGCCGATTGAAACCGAATCTCCAATACCAGTGCGGGAAAGCTCGACCATGCCAAATGGCTGGAGCCCTATCGTCATGCATAAGAACGCTTCCAGTCAGCCAGCAGTCCTTCAGACTTGCCACGAGAGCCGTCAGGAGTGTTTACAATTTTATCAGCTCATCTTTGGTACCCAAGTCTTCATTGGACCGCCATTCACATGGGCCGATCTCCTTGCAGATCATGAACCCGCCATCCACTTCAACAATCTCAGAGATACAGTCTACATGTCGCGACGTCTTCTTGACCAAGGTTCTAGCCCCGAATCCGAACGCTGGGACTTCTGGGATGGTTTCCAGTCTAGCTCCAACTTTTGGAACCTCAGAACATTCCTGAAGTCTGTCGCATTTGATGTAACGGAGCTGGAAGAGGAAAGGGTTGGTGATGGCTTGGCTCTGGACCCAGTTGATATCTTGAGTGGTTTTTTTAGACTACAGATTGGTATCGAGGAGATTATACTGGTTGTTCGTAAGAGACGTGATGGAGCCAAAATCAAGGGAGAACTCGAGTTCCTCGAGCTGGATGAGAACGAAGACATGACGAAAGCCAATGTGGTCCTGCGCAGTTTTAATATTTTGTTCGATCGAATTGCGCGCTGCTGTGAGAAGCCCATTAATGGCAGATTGGCTGGAATATGTCGCGACACATGGACTGTCACGCCCAAGCTTCAGAATTATGGGTATCACGAAAGGCGGCGTCCGATTGTGATAGCCTGATTCTCCGATATTTGATGGAGCAATGGGCTGTTGATTGGGCGAGGAATCTGCTACAGTTGACGATATACACCGGCAGGAGTCTCCTTTGCGCTTTCCACAATTGTTAGTCCAGCTGCTGCTCTAAGCTCCGGGACAAAACTACGAGGCCGTCAAAACTTCAGTGTTGGATAGACTACTACCTTTCGGTACAAAAGCATCGCCCATTGCTTTCTAGACTTCTTCCGTCTTTGATAATGCATTTTCAGTGCTACCAGGCTGTTCTAATTAGCCATGCATATGGCGGTGCACTACAAAAACGAAGTACATCTCAAATCTTCTAACGATTCCAACCATTGCTGATGCTCGTGATCAGTTGTGAAAAGTCAAAACGTGTCCCCAGAGGGCAAGACACTCCATTAATTAAAGTCCATCCACGATCCCTGCGTCCAATCTATAGTATTAAGCCAATCCAAATCATTCATATTATCAAACCCAGTCCCCAGCATAGGATCATACTGCAACTGCTCACCAGGCACAAAATCCGGCGCAGGTTCCTTCTCCCCAATATCCAGTACATAATCCAGCACCTGTCTCACAACCTTCCTCAAGCGCTGCGCAAGCGTGTAGTTCCCATCCGTAGGCCGAATCCATTCCAAGAAAGCAATGAACAGCGTGAGTTTCTGGATAGCGTCTGAGCGCGAAAGTTGTACTGAACTTTGGCCTGAGGACGTCTTGAGCAGTTCGACGCAAATCACGCCAGCGGAAGGGATCCCGTAGTATGTCATGATCCAGTCGAAGCCGTGGGAATGAGCCATTAGTTGGTCTCGTTTGCTCCAGAACATGAGGGAGAGATCGATCATCTCCATTGCGGTGTTGAGGAGTCCTTGGCCGTTTTCGAGACCGCGGGCTTTGGCGACGCGGTCGATGAGGAATTTGTTTTGGAGTTGTTGGAGGCTGAGGAAGGCTTGATCGTAGAGAAGGTTGCCAGAAGTGTTTTTGGGGTTGCCTTCTTCGTCGTAATAGTGGAGCTGTTGTGGGAAGGATTCAAACATTTGCTGTGACTTCTCGTGCAGTTCGCTGATTTCACGTTAGCAGGAATCTGCTCAGAAGGGCGGCGCGCTTACTTAATGCGAGCTACAGAGACATTAACATCAATTCCGAGTGCCAGTTCCAAGATCTCTTCTCGGATCATGTGGATCAGCGTCCTGGCTCGAAGCACAGTTGAAATCTCGTAACAGACTCCAGAGGTATTCCAGCCCTCTGGACCGAGTCTGCTAATAGCTTCGTCAAGTTCTTCCGGAGTGGCGAAAAGTACATCGTCGGCAAGATCGAGACATAGCTGGACATCGCAAAATTGACGAGTGAGCAGAGGCGGGACACCGTTGAGGGAGGAATGTATCTTGTCACTGCAATAGATGTTACTGAAGAGACGTCGTTTGTACTCCAAAGCAGCAGTGACTTTCGTAGTTCCATATTCTGGCAGTCTATGAAGACCACATGTGATGGCTGTTGTGACCATATCGCCATGGAGTCTCCTCATTCGATATGCTTGAAACAGTCAGTGCAATTCCAGGCAAAATTTTGAAGCCTGCACTTACTCTCATCTCCCGTACAGCCACTTTCAACCCTCTTGATATTCAGGATAAGTGCCGTAACCAAGTAATTGACCGTTTCCGAATAATCACACATCGTCAAACACACATTAGCACACTCTTTCATCCTCCAAGCGGCCTGTTTCCTATCACGGCCATGATTATCCGGGTGGCTGAAGATAGGATCCCAATCTTGCGATGCCAAATACGCCAACCCGAAGAAACAAAACAGCATTCCCATCATCTCAAATCGAATATTCGGTCCCGTAAATTTGTTCAACCAGTCTGTGCCGTCATCAGGATCAGGAGGTAAAGGCATCTCTTCATTGCCGAACATGGCATCAGATATAGCTAGCAACGGTGGTGGTTCATCGCCGTTTTCTCGCCAATCTAATGTGGGTTTCTCTGGACGATGAGCAGCCAATTCTGATCCGAATGTTGACCATAAAGTCGTAACACAATGTCTCATCATCTTAAAGTTGAGACTTGGACATCTCAGAGACTGTGGAACGGTGACGAGGGCTTCCATAGTCTCCTTCGAAGGCAAATTCCACAGCGCTCTCAAAGTCTGCTTCTCCCTCTCAGTCGGTCCATTGGGACGGTGAAACCCAAAGAGCGGTTCACCATACATCCAAGCACCAGGATGTTTCCGCTTGTCCTCTCCTATATCCAACAAGTCTCTGTTGACTTTGGCATCGCTTTCAGCAAAGATGGCTGAGAAACTGGTGGGGCCGTAGAATTTCTGAGAGCGTGGATATTCAGAATGCTTCCATGCCCCTCGCGGACCTTTGGGTTGCCCCATACTAGCTTGACTGGTCGTTGTACTGCATGGCGTATTCGTAGTTTGAGTAGCTGTTGTCTGCACAGTGACACTAGAATATCCGGGAGCGGCTCCATTGGTAACAATATCACGTGGTACAGAATGAGGAGGCGAGAAGAACGGGGGGTTGGCATTTGCTGATGCTGGAGGAGAGTTGAAGTAGACTGTCGTCTTGGGGTAGTCTGTTGGAGGCTGCTGTAAAACAACATTCGCAGCTGGAGGTCCTCGACCTCTCGTCATGGGTGCAGGATGGTAGATGCATTTCGAGGTGGTTTTCCGTCGTACACATCTTCCGCAAAATGGAGCTCCATGGTCACACCCGAGCTTTCCCTTCCGACACGGCTCACAAGCCTGCTTCTTGCCATTGCGGCGGTACCCAACCGAATTCTCCTTTGGAGGCATTTCAATTGAGTCACTTCAGGACGACGTGAGGTTCAAGTTGAGTTCCGGAGCTAGTCCTTTTCTGGACCTTGACGAAAAGTGGGGGAGACAGACTCTTCTGAACGAGACTGACAATGGCTTCGAACGGACACTCCTCAAGGACATGAAGCCTTGCTTGGAAGAGTCCATAGTTGATATAGAGAAGTGTAAATTTAGGTAAGGAAGACGGAGTCATCGGACCCAAGTTCGGAGCCTTGAGCCGTTGCGGGAAGCTAATCAGATCGAGACTGGGGATTACGTGATGCGGTGAAGAGTTGTACCTTGCAGGGTTGTTTCTTATCTGATCGTAAGAAAGTCCCCGGGCGGATTTAAGATTGAGGACTCAAGAAGAAGAGTTTTTAGTCGCTATAAGTTCACTTGAGTTGAATTTCATCAATTGAAGCTTGTTTACCAATATTTGTATTGTTTGCATCACGGTACAAGAAATGGCGTATGCCGCCAGTACTGGCAAAGATCTATTCTATATATTTCTTCAAATCTCGTAGCCTTTCCTTCGCTCTCTCCAAAACTTCGTCCTCTTTACAAACCGCAAATCTCAACCAATCTTCACCAATGTGAGCATTGCCATCGGTGTAGAACTCAGTAGGTGGGATCGCTGCAACGCCAACTTCTTGGATTAGAAACCAACTGAGCTTAAAATCTCTGGGTCTATCCTTGACCTGTGCAGGGAAGGGGTAGTCTGATGGGATCTTGACCTTCTTCATGTTGACAAGGACGAAATATCCGCCTTCTGGGTCTGAGAACGGAAGATCCAGTTCCTTCCAGATAGTGTTAAATGAGTCCATCTTGTCCTTCATTTCCTTCTTCGCCGTCTCCCAGAAATTCTCGGCATCGGCTTGCTCGAAGCCTACGGCTGCTGCTTCTTGGAGTGGAGAGACTGAAGAATAACAGATTCTGGTATGAGCAGCTGCAACGTACTGGATTAATTCTGGAGGCCCGATCAACCAGCCGACTCGCCAGCCGGTTGCATAGAAGTTCTTTCCGGCAGAGCCAACAGTAAGAGTAAGCCTCTCAATCTCAGGTGATAGAGTAGCTATTCTGGTGAATGGGACATAGAAAAGACGGTCGTAGACTTCGTCTGAGAGAATGAGAATCTGGTTCTTGACGCATAGCTCCCCAATTTTCAGGAGTTCATCCTTCGAGAAGACCTTGCCAATTGGGTTATGCGGAGTATTAATGACAATCATCTTGGTCCTGGGAGTGATGGCACGTTCTAATTCAGCGAAGTCGATAGTCCATTCAGCAGAAGAAGTATTCTGAGAAGCACCTTTGGGAGGTGGGTGCAATGGAACATAAACGATTTTCCCGCCTGGCATTTCAATGTTGCTGATATATCTGAAAGGCATGAGGATTCGCCAATCTGAACCGGAAGTTTCAGAAGAACTTACTGGTCAAAGAAAGGCTCAAAGACGATGACTTCGTCTCCTTCTTCAATAAATCCCATGAAGGCACTGAGCATACCTACCATGTATCAGCATCTTATCTCCTGCACTTGACTAAGTGTCTACCAACCTTCATTTGCACCAGTTGTGATAGTCACCTCAGTGTCTGGGTTCAGTTTTCTTCCCCATAGCGGCGAATATGCATCTGCAATTGCCTTCTTTAGGCGAGGTCGGCCTCTTGTAGGCGAATACTGGTTGCAATCGACCTTGTTCAAGGCTTCCTTCGCAGCATTCAGGATGAATTGTGGCGGATTGTATCCGAAAAAGCCTTGGCCCATATTGACAATGGGCTGAACTGGAGATGCTGCTGCAGCTTCATTGACAATCGTCCTGCATATATTGTCAGAAATCATACCCAATACTTAACTAAACAGCTGGATTGTAAATAACGTCCTCCCTTCTTATTACCCCGCGCAAAACTACCCCGCCATATGAGTGCCCAAAGATATCCATTGTGAAAGGCAGACAGAGCAATAGAATTTACTACATACCAAACATCTTGCTTCCTACCAGCTACCCTTTTGGCAGGCTGAATCTTTCCCTTGTTATCCATAGTGGGGGTGAAGTGTCGAACACCGAAACCGGCAAGTTGAATAGGACTCTTGGGAACACGACACTGCCAGTTTCTGGACAGTTGAAGAAGAGAAGTACGGGACTTCATGAAGCCCTCGGCAGGGGAATAAATACTTCTTGGAAACTTCCCCACACGCAATCAGGTGGCACGGTGAATGGCACAGTAGGTCATCAACAAATGGTGAAGCTGACTGCGATATGCGGACGCGCTCGAAAGTCAATATGGCGTCATTACGGAGGCCCATTTGGACGGATGTGACAAAAGCTAAGCTATTGATATGAACCTTCTTGATATTGCAAATCGGTGGAGCTTGAAGTTTTCTTACTTTGAGCTATGCGCAAGGAAAATTCCAAGAACGACTCCGCAGGAAAAATATATCTTTGAGGTACTTGTTGCTTTTCTCATCCTCGCCTCGAATTCTTCCCCTTTGCTGGCAACACCTGCTACCCGAGCTCAAGGAGTAAGAGATAAAATTCATTAATGTGATCTATAGAGCCAATTTCAGGAAGGAAGTAATGCATTGTGTCGAGTACCGTAGATTCTATAGTTTCTTAACACGTAAATATGCAGAAGTATAGCCAGGGTAAGAAGTCCATATTGTCTCTTCCCCTGCAGCGGCGCTAACCCCTCGGCTCGGGACGGCGACTGGCCTGCTCGTGTGAGCTTCATCATCAGGACATCAACCACTGCAACAACGAGGCTCAGTCAACACACAACTGAAGTAAAGATGCTCGCTCCCATACCACCTTGAGCACGACCTGCAGCATGAAATCTGCTCGTCTTCATCCCACTTCTACGAAAAGGCCAATCAACACTGCAATCTCACCATCATGGCAGCAGCAAGCTATCTCACTCCACAACCCCAGGGTATGGACCCCCAGCCAACCCCTCTCCTCATCACCGTCCGCTTCACGACATCAATCCCCGACCTCCTCCTCGATATCCCCGATCCAGATGCCACGACCGTAATAGCACTCAAGCACCTCCTCCGCTCCAAACTCGATCCCCCCACCTCCCAGCACCGCTACCGCTTCATCCACAGCGGCAAGCTCCTCAAAGACGACGACGTCCTAGCCGACGTCCTCAAGATCCCCTCCTTACCCCCTCCGCCCGCAGACCCAAAGGGCAAAGGCAAAGCAGTCGAGCCGCCGCCTCCGCGCGTCTACATCAACTGCTCCATCGGCGATGCTCTGACATCCGCCGAATTAGCCGCTGAAGCTGTCGCGGCTGCTGCGTCGTCAGATAAGTCGAAGAAGAGAGAGAGAAGCGAGACGAGAGATAGAAATGGGGGATCTACGCCCTCGAAAAGCACGACGACGGCCCCGAGAGGCTTCTCGCGGTTACTATCTGCAGGTTTCACAGCTGCGGAGGTGAACCAATTAAGGTTGCAGTTTAGATCTATACAATCGAATATTCATACACCAGACACGATGCCCTCTCCAGAGACGTTACTACGCATGGAAGATGCTTGGATAGATGATAATGCGGGGAATGCTGGGACGGGTGGTGGTGCGGGCGGTTTTGACTTTGGGGATGATGGGATTAATGGCGGTGCGTTGGATGATTTGCTTTGGGGGAATATTATTGGCTTTTTGTGGCCGTTGGGGTGTGTCGGGTGGATTATTAGAGAAGGAGGTGTGTGGTCGAGGAGGAGGCAGATTGCTGTGTTTACGGGGTTTTTGCTTAGTTTGACGTTTGGGATGTTGAGGGTTGTGTCTTGAGAGGCAGGCTGTTGGGAAGTAATTTTGCATATAAGGCGTTGGTGGATGGTTGAGCCGTAGAGGCTTTTGATACCCAGATACTGAGCGTTGCTCAAGAATAATACTAGAACCGTGGATCGATTTGATCCGATTTGATCATGCATTCCGCTCGAAAATGTTGCTATTCCCCCCTTCTTCAAGGGCCTAAGTGCCTTTCGGCTTGCCACATCGGCCGGGCTGTCGAGTGGTTCGAGTATGCAGGGAAACTTTCTCTCATATCCGCTTGGACTGTTCACGATGTTGAAAATACTAGCTTGAGGTACAAGTGAAAGTGCACAAGCTGAGAATGAGGGCAGGGACTTGAAAAGGGTTCAGTCACGCAACGGAACATAGAAAGATAGCATGGCGAGCACTTTCCTAGCCACTTTCGCTCTGTGGATTCCCAGGTCAAAGAGCTTCGCATCCAACTTCGGTTGTAAGACATTCCGTTCTTCAAATGTCCAGAAGAGTTCCAGACATTGCGCCGGGCCCATTGTCCCAATAACCAAAAGACAACCACACCTTGCAAAATGAGTTCAAGACCGACTCGGACAGAATGTACAACGATTCCATTAAACTGGTTTACTCCTACACAGCAAAGCAAAGAGTGTATCTCCAAAGCACCAAACGCCGTAATCGTCCAACCGGACCATCTACTTGAACTTGCTGTAAATAACCGCAATAATAAGCAGCACCAAAACCGTAATAATCGCAATAGTTATAATCCGATTTGTAGCCATCCTACGCAGAAACATTAGCAAACTCCATCTAAACCATCTACAACTCGGGACAAGGGACGATTTACCTACGCGCCATCCCCCTCAGCGTCTTCACACTTCTGTCAACGTAACCCTCGCTCTCATGTAGTATATCCCCCGTATGCTGGATCGTCTCTCTCTGCCTATGCAAATCCGCCAACGTACTTGCTCCAATCGCCTCCGTCTCATTCGCCAGAGCAGCGCTGTTCTTCAATCGCTGAGAGCTGCGATCTAGACGGTCGGTTCCAGACAAAAGTTGCTGTCTCTGCTCGAGCTGCACGTCATTCGGGTTGTCTGAGTAGCGGGAGCCGAAGAGTGCGGAGCGGTCGTTGGAGAGGGATTGGAGTTTGCGCTTGGAGGAGTCGATGTCGGATTCGTGGTTGCGGAAGCGTTGGTTGACTTTTGTGCGGGTGGAGGAGGGGATGTTCTGTTTCTCGAGGCGCATTTGATCGAGCTGGTACCGGGTTTAGTATTGCCATCTTCAAAATATGGATTCTGCTATTCTCACCAACTCGTTCGCCTCTTCCAGAGCCCGCTCTGCTTGACTGATTGCTGCTTTGCGTGGCTCGCCTGCCAAGTCGGGGATCTGGTCCAGCTTCTGGCTGAGGTCTGCTTGCACCAGTTTCAGCTCGGCCTCGTAGCTGCTGAAGAGCTCGGAGCCGGCGTCGGTATCGAGTGGGTTGGACATGGCGATGGATGAGAGTTTGGAGATGGATAGGTTGGTGCGTTGTTGGAGAAGATGAGATTCGTGGTGTTATTGTCGTTGCCTTCGAGAAGTGACGGAGGAGTCGCAGAGGCTCGGCTCAGGCTTAGTGGCAGATCTGGTACAAGGGCCGATGATTGGCAGGTGACAGATCCTGTCAACCTTCAGATGGTGTAGAGGTGGAGGCTTCTGTAGATTTTGATGCAGAGTAATTTAGGTTGTGACTAGAGTTTGGTAGTCCGTACCAGCTGAGATGTTTCAATTCATCGATAAGCGTTCGCAGTTCCAAATCAGTTCTAAGAATGTATTGTCTTGAAATCCCCAGCCACATCACCAGCCTCATCCATCGCATCGTTAGCCCACGCTGGATATCGACAGGGTACAGAGTGGATTCTCACCCCTGCACCATTATCATATCAAACATCCATTGAGCAATGGGGAGTTTGAGCTTTGACGAATCTGCAACTTCTACAATGATAATCCTTCAACCACACTTTCCATACTTTCACTACTGTCACTTCAGGAAATACGACGTCAGCCTTTGATTCGAATTGCGTGAGCCGTCGTCGTCCAGCTTAGACTTTCACATGCTAGACACTAGACTCTGTACTTGCTTTTGGTCCCGTACTAGTACTACACCTGCAAACAGTAAAAGCCATGACGGCGTCACCCACTACCATCAACGCCTCAATCAGCTCCAGTTCCAACTCCAGTTCCCCCACAGACGCTAAGCATGATCTGTGAATTATTCCTCTCTTTAACTCTCCGCCTCTCCTCGTCGTCCTCATCCTCATCTCCTAATACCATAATGGCTCCTCTAACACCTAATGTGCCCAGGAAGAAGGTTGCGATCATTGGAAGTGGCAGTGCGGGGATAGGTGCGCTTTGGGCCCTCAACCGCACTCACCACGATGTCTACATTTACGAAGCGGCGGATAGATTAGGCGGGCATACCAATACTGTGGAGTTCAGAAATGGGAAATATAAGACTTTGGTCGATACAGGCTTCATTGTCCTAAATACAGCTACTTATCGTAAGTACTCTTTGCGCCTGCCCCAATCGCAAGCTGTGCATGCAAGCTGACTTTATTATAGCGAACTTCATAAACTTTTTGAAATCGATCCATGTCCCTACTGTGCCGACGGAAATGACCTTTGGAGTGTCGCGAGACAATGGATTGTTTGAATGGGCTGGAACTTCCATCGCTGCTGTCTTTGCCCAGAGGAGGAACTTGCTCTCCCCCAGGGTGTGGCGGATGATATTTGACATCATACGGTTCAATCAATATGCGTTGGATTTATTGAAAGCGGAGGAGAAGAGCGAGGAATATGTTGTCACAAATGGAAATGGTCATGCGAACGGAAACGGGGTTCATCATGCCGAGAGACAAGAGACAATTGGAGAATACCTGGACCGAGAAGGATATTCGCATGCGTTCAGGGATGACTACCTCATTCCTATGACTGCTGCGGTCTGGAGTACAAGTCCAGATAAGTGTACTTTGGAATTTCCTGCTGTGACTTTGGTGCGGTTTATGTAAGTTTTGGAATATCGGGTACATTGCATATCACTAACAGAAAATAGGTGGAATCATCATCTCTTAAGTACAGTTGCGACAAGACCACAATGGTTGACTTTGAAGTACGGCGCAAAGAGTTACATTGATGCCGTTATGAAGGGATTCCCACCAAACCACATTTTCCTCAACAGCCCTGTCCAGACCATTACAAACGAGAATGATGGAAAAGTACGACTGCATTTGAACGGTGGAAAGTCAGAAGTCTACGACCATGTGATAGTTGCTACTCATGGAGACGAGGCACTCGATATGATACTCCCAGAGGCCGATAGGGAAGAGAAGCACATTCTGTCTGGGTTCAAGACTAGCAAGAATACTGCTATCCTCCACTCAGATCTATCGCTCATGCCCAAGTCGAGAAAAGCCTGGTCTTCTTGGAACTACATCACAAAATCGTCACCCACATCCGCCAATATCGATCAAGTATGTCTCACTTACAACATGAATATTCTACAACATCTGGATGAGCGAGTCTTTGGAGACGTCCTCGTAACACTCAATCCTCTCCATCTCCCACCACCAGAAAAAGTTCAAGGTCGGTACACCTACACCCACCCTCTTTACAACGCCGAAGCCATCCGATCCCAAAGCCTGCTGCCAAGGATACAAAACACTCGAGGCATCAGCTACTGCGGCGCATGGACGAAGTATGGTTTCCATGAAGACGGCTTCTCTAGTGGCTTAAAAGTAGCTCAAGACCATCTTGGTGCTCAACTTCCATTCCGCTTCAAAGACAGTACATTCAGCAGAGGCAGACGGCCAGTCCTAGGTATAGCCGATCTGGTACTCCGACTCTGGATCACTTTCGTACAGCTGTTCATTTCAATCATCGAGAGGATATTCCGTGTAGAGCGCAGGCAGCAAGTGCAAGCTAAGAAAGTTGCGAAGAAAGTCATGTAAATGTATTTAGTACGGCGTTTGGAGCGTTGTGTTATCATTCACCAGGAAAATTCAACGACTTTATGACTTCTACTCCAACTTGAACATTTCTTGTTCTCCTCCCTTACATGCATGAAACACACATCTTAACCGGGGCTCGAGGATTCCATCCGGCAGTCAAGCCTCTCGGGAAATGCAGCGCCCCAAAATCCAGTCATCTCCATCGAATTGTTGTCAACTGCCAGTACCGAACCGAGCCACCAAGCGCACAGCCGCTTTCTCACCATTGACAGCGGGCACTACAACTCCGCACTCGGAACCAATTCTCGTCGAATCGGCGATTCAGCACGGTAAAGGGTTACACGCCCCTCCATCGTGCTACCTCACACCAACCAACATTATACCAACAGATATTTGTACTACACAAAATGGTCGAAGACGGAAATGCGACATGCCGAGCTGTATTATGACGGGCCCAACGAGCATACGCACATACGCATACATGCGTGCATACATGATCGCAGTTGGCTCGGGGGATTTGAAGAAGCACAGGGATATTTGCTGGGACTGACATGTCGTGCGTCGACCCTCGTGCGTCGACCCGTTCCTGCCTCGTACAGTAAATAGAATTGTTGAATGGCGAGGGTGGACCTTCCTCACTCATCATTCCTTCTTCTTTGCTTTTGAAGTAACAAAATTCTGTTTCGTCTTCCGTATTACATGCTTCTATTGTTGAACTTATCACACCTTCCAGCAACATCAAAATATGTGCAGTTCAGATCCACCACATCTATGGAATCCAACAGCACCATCAACCCTGAACAGCCTGCTACTTCTCCAGCTCCTGCTGCAGCCCCAGCAGCTGTGATTTCGATCGAGGCAGATGTGAGCCCTTCTCTGCTGAACACTTGCCAGAATCGATCGCTGATCACTGTTCTTCAGGAAGCAGATGCACTTGACCACGACTCTGCATTTGGAGACGATGCTTCGTATGTCTTTGAACCCATTTTGCCCTGCACGAGAATCCTTTGTCAAGATACTTAGAGTGTTGCCCTTCTGACCAGACTGAATGCCTAGAGACGCAAGTTCGAGAACGTCATTGAGTTCTGGTATTGCAAGATATCGGGTAGAGGTATGCCTGCTGGACTTTATGCGCTCAAGGAAAAGTAGAAAAGATCTCGCTGACATTCCTGGACAGAATGGTAGGCGGTACCATGCATACAAGGAGGGAAATTACCTGCTGGTGCGCAACCACTTCTTTCCAGGACCTTCTCCTCCGCCCTGATAGTCATGTACACAAGTAGACTCCCCTCCTGACAGGAGCACAGCCGAACGATGACGCAGAGCAAGATCGCTTGGATCTCCATCACCATATTTTCAATCTCATAGCAGAAGGCAAGCTCTTTTTTGCACCAATCGAGAATCCATCGAGAGTTCTGGATGCTGGAACCGGGACAGGCATATGGGCGATGGATTTTGCTGAGTAAGGAGATATCTCTACAATCTGGGTCCAGGAGAATAAGGTGAAGTCAGCCTTGTCGCGAGGTGACAAGACAGGTGCTGGCTGTTCGAAATTGATGTGTGGACTAATCAAAAGAGGAGAACTGATTTGGCTCTTCACGGTAAATTTCCTGGATCTTATGTATTGGGAACGGATCTTTCACCTATACAACCTGGCTGGTGCGTCTGCTTCTTCCCTCCTCCAAACTGCATCTTCCACCAAGCCTCATTTGATATCAAAAAAATGCGAAAGCCCACTGTCCTGCTAAATACTTACGAAAAGAACTAGGGTGCCCCCGAACCTCGAATTTGAGGTCGACGACATGGAAGACGTATGGAGACACAAGCCCTTCTCTTTCATCCACCTGCGCTCTCTAGCTGGCTCTCTCAAAGACTGGCCGCGTCTCATCTCCCAAGCATACGAAAATCTCGAACCTGGAGGCTGGATCGAAGTCGTGGATTTTGAGCTCTACTGTAGAGACCAGAGAGATCCGGATGCCGAGGCTCCTGGGGTACCGCATTTGAAAGACGCGAAATACATCAATATGTGGGTGGCAGGCTTGCATGAGGCGGCTGATAAGATTAGCAGAACATTTAGGAGTCCAGAGCGTTGCAAGGGTTGGATGGAAGACGTTGGATTCGAGAAAGTTGTTGAGCAGAGAATTAAGGTTCGTATTGTCTATGTAGATATTTTTGCTATGATAGGATGTAATCTTCATTTCAATGGCATCCCAACGGAATGTCGAAGTTGTGTTCATTACTCCGAACGAATGAGGCAACTTAGGAAGGACTTATGCGTTTAGTTAATACTGACCCTTGATCGTAGGTTCCCTCAGCACCATGGGCCAAAAATCGGCGCCAAAAGGAAATTGGTCTTTACCAACAGCAAAATATGCTAGATGCCTCTTCTTCCTACGGAGCTGCACATTTCACTCGTGTGCTAGGTTGGACAAGTGAGGAATTCGAGATGTTGAGCGCGAGCGTCAAACGTGAGCTAAAGGATAGGACGCTGCAAGTCTATTCAAACTTGTATGTGATTTACGGGAGGAAACCTGGGAAGCAGGATGGGCAGACTAGTGGGGATGAAGAAGGCGAGGGATAGGGAACAATCCTTTGGGTGCCAACCAGGACACTGGAGTTGACACGAGTTATGCTGTCCCAAATATGCCATCCTCACGTAGGCCTAACTGGGAATGAAAGTAAATGGATTGTTTCTTCTAGTATGCCTGATACTCATGTGATATTTACAGATCAAAGACTGATGTGTCGGCTTTGTTATGCCGATGCAACGCCGGGAGGAAAGAAGATCTCGCTTAGATCCCGGCTCGAAACAAACAAAAACAAAAACACCAAAAAGAAATTCCCCAGACGCGAAAGTCTGCCTTCCCAATACCATAAAAAACCAATGCAACAAACAGCATATAAAGATACCAAACAAAGATAGACACAAAGACAGAAAAAAAGTAAGAGCAAAAGAATTGATCAAGCTGGGAATCGAACCCAGGTTTTCAGCCAGACGACACCCGCGCAACCTCCAGGGCACGATTAGCGCGTGCACGCCGGGGGTAACCAAAATCGAGGAGGTATTGCAGGTGCTTTTTAGTCGGGGGACGTTTTACCACTGAACTACTCGACCGATTTTTTGTGCACAGCAATTGTTGGTTGCTGTGTTGAGATGTTGCTCGAAGGCCTTATTTGGGTAGATTAGGGGGGTGGTTTTCCGAGAAAAAAGTGGAGACGGGTGAGGACCTTGAACGTGGAGGGAGCGGAGGAGGAGGCAGGGCGGGAGGAGACTGCACCGATGGAGGCTTTGGTGGTAAGAGTGCCCGAGCAGGCAGACAGTCACAGTGAAAGAATGTCAAGGAGTGTCAAGTGATGGACATGTTTTGTATATATCCGTTTGATAGGAGGCCTTTATTTTATCGCTTTGTTTGTCTTGGCATCAAAGGCTGGACACCTACAGTTGACCTTCGTTTTCGGATTCTCAGAAAGGAAGGGGAAGGCTCAACATCTCCCAGCATTGCATCTATAATTCAGAATGGCAAGTTTTGGATAGACTGTCCGCAAAAATTGAGTGGTCGATGGAACTCAGAATTAAAATCATGATTGATTGGGTCACCAGTACTGATAATCTGTTGATACATCTCTGTTCTCTGTTCTAGTACCATCCCAAAGCCAGACTATGGAAGATGGCAATTGCATACATTACTCGCGAAGCTGATCAAGGTCCTACAGGATGATAATTTTTGCTGGTAAAACAGGGAATGAAGTTCAAAGAATTGCCGCCGTATGATGTAGCAAAAAGTAAATCTTTAAATGTGATCCACCAGGGCCAATAACGAAAGGACATGTCGAGACGAGTACTGAGGCCCGGTTGTAGCAGTCTGAGCATTCTCCAAATCTATAAAGAACCATGTCAGTATCAAGGTCTTTATTTCTGATTGCCGTTAAGAGAATTACCTAGTATCTGGCGCAAATTGCCAAGTGTGTGGACTAATACCGCGCCCGTTGACGTGCAGATAGCTCGCCTACTCCGCATTTTAGCGCTCATAGGTTGGTAGATACGGGAAAATGCCATGTTTTCCACGTTCCGGCTATAGTCCCGCATCTTCTTGAGCATGTCAGCTCGATCTCCCTCCTCCATTGCTGACCTCAGCGAGAGTCGCAGGCGTTCTATGCTTGCGATATCGAAGCGTTCGATAAGGAAGGCCAGACACATAGAGATGAAGAGGCAGGAGGTCCATGATTTGGGTAATACCATAAGTTTTTGAAGCCCGGTAAGCAGCTGCTCCAGTATCTTGCACTGTAAGCAGTGAAGGGCCACTTTCACTTGAAGAGAGAGAAGCAAGGGGGATTGACGCTGCGTATCGCTGAGAGGCTGTGGACCGGATTGATCCCCGAAGGTACCTCCCTTGAAGGACTCAGGTAGGTCGTCCAGTAGCAGGGCTTGGTTGATTAGCCTGTATATGGCAATGAGCTTGATGGCGCTTCTCATGATGACAAATTCTCGGTTGGGCATCTGCCAAAGTCAGCTGTGGCTTACAAAAACGCCTCATTCAGTGCATGCTCACGAGGTGTTTGTGATCCTGAAACCATGTAAAAAGCCGGTATAAAACTCGGCTTGAATGGTCGCCAGCTCGGAATTGTAAAAGGTACGATATACTTCCAGTGGTCAGGTGGTTGTCAACAATGTCATCAAGATAGTTGTTCAGAATTTTATCCAGGGCTTGGGGATCGATATCTTGGAGACCTAACGGTAAGGGACTTCTGAAGTCTATTTCTGTGCCAGGGTCTCGCTGAAGCGACATGAGGTCGCATGTGGGCAGAAATTTCCGTATATTTAGAGCAAGTGGCACGTTTGGGATGCAAGATAGCTTGACGAAAATGTCCTGTGTTTGCCACTGGCCATCCGAGACGAGTGATTTCATGAAACCATTCAGGTATGTATTGGTGAGATGCTGAACCATGAAAGTTGGAAAAAACGAAGACACTATACAAGGTACAGGCCAATCCTTAGAAGAGGATATGAGGTGACCGAGATAGTGGGAGCTAAAGACATACTTGCATTGAGCACAGAATATGGCACGTAGAAGTTCCTTTCGAATCAATTAGCAGACTCTTTCTTTTGGTGAGAGGAGTTCTACCTTGCTCGCGACAGGTCGGCCGCATCTTCCACAGGCAGCAGAGATCCCGATAAGCTTCTGACTTGTCGATTGACAGCATCTTCCAATATACAATGTGCCGGATTTAGTCACGGCTTTCTGATCATTGATGAGGCTTACCAGTGTGGCGGCTGACGGTCTGTCCCTGCGATTCTCCTGGAGCATTTTACTGGCCCAGAGGAATGGCTTATTGTCAACTCGTGACAGACTAGTCATATCATCGATCCAGGCAGCGATTCCGGAGTCATTATTGTAGAAGTGATAACTATCAGATCGCTTTATGAAGAAGTCTCGTAAGTCCGAAATGCGCTTCCCCTTGAGTACTGTGGCCATCTCGAAATACACGCAACCGAGGCTCCAAATGTCAGAAGAAGTGTCGCGTTTCATGCTTCTTATAACCTCAGGGGCAGCGTAGGGGCGCGTGCATGCACAGTAAGTTGATGTGGTCGAGCTCTTGGCGTCCTTCCAGTCCCAAGCAAGTCCGAAGTCAACGAGCAAAACTTGGCGATTGTGTACCAAGATGTTGCCTGGCTTTATATCGCGATGACGAATTTGATTCAGGTGTAGGTACCGAACTGCTGTAGCCAGACATCCGAACCAATGTCTGATTGGAGACAACACGTTATTTTCAGGACAATCACTGGCATAAACGAGATATCCTTTAAGATCGGAGTCGGCTAATGGAGACATTACAATAGCCAATTCACGTGCGGTAGTGTAACTTCCGACCTGCAAAATGTTCTGTTAGCCACAACTACATGCTCCAAAGGACAAACGAGTCATGGTAGTTGCTGAAAAACATGAAAAGGAGAGCGAGCTCGGGCCTTGAAAAACGCGACCTGATTCCGGCCCGATGGGCACGTGTAGAAGGTCGAGGGGCAGGGAATGGAAAGTTTTGAAAAGAAACACGCTCTCACAATCTTGACACAATGCCTGTGCCTGATTCGGTGCAATGCATATATCTCTCGTTGAAATGCCTGGACAGCACCTTTATTGATCGAGACACAGCTTGTGCGTCGAATACTCTTTCTGGCATAGACCTGACCATCAGTGAGGCTCAATACCTCATCCACTGACCCTGTACTGCCGTCTCCGATGTGTCGACGCCTTTGGAATGGAGGGTGACTTCCGGGTGCAAAGTGACCATGGCTGCTTGCATGCCCGAGATGGAAATCTTTGGGGTGACCACAAACAAGACGCTGAGCCTGAACAAAGTGTTCCTGCACGGCCTTCGGGATGAGGATTTCGAGCATCGACTCAGAAGTGATTGGAAGCCATAGGTCGCTGACGCCTTTTTCATGGAGCTTGTCAAACAGGGATATGTTGTCTATATCTCGAAGAATGATGTATAACCTAGGACTCTTGCTCCATATCACCTGCTCAGCTCGAAGTAGCTCTGCGGCCACTAGTTCCACGTAAAGCTGATTGTAACCTCTAATGTCCTGTTTACCATTCTGAATGGAAGCGACTGTGCTCCCGGTAGTCGGCATTGATATGGTGCTACAAAATGCAATCACTCGGAAATGATAGTTGATATCGGATCCCTGTTGTCGCAAATGGGTTGCAGGAGCAAATATCAGAGGATTTCGAGAGTTTGTAGCACGGCTTTTCTTGGATGAGGACCGGGTGACGATGAATGGGCGACGAAGATACCCAAAGTTGCGGATCTGGAAACAAGTGCGAGCCTTTGACTTCCCACATGGCGGTCAGGAAGCTTTGCATCTTTCACCGCTGATCCTAGAGGTATCGACCTGCAGCCTCTCCTTTGCTGATTTGACTCGCCTAATTGAAGGCGTTCACCCGATCACGGGATCCAGGCTCATGTAACAAGCCGGGCGACTTCGAACGAGAATGTAGGTAGGCATGGAGCAGGAGGGCCAGGAAGCCAATAGAAACAACCACCTAGCCCATGGCTTGCGATGACCTTTCGATGTGGCAGAGCCGCCGCTACATCTATCTACATTGTCGACTACGACGTGGTAGAAGCACATTCAATGATGTGCTGAAGAGCAATTATAAGAGAGATCGGAAAGCGAACAGATGAAGATTGCGGGTGGATGGCACCGAAGTAACAAAAAAATAGACGAAAGCTTCTCAAGATCTCTCAGCTGAACAAACATACATTTTGAAAGACGTCCAAGAAGCAGACAAGACGAGAAAATTTAAAAGTAAGAGAACAGTAAAGCCTCGGGGATCGCAAGAGGTATGCCAAGACGTGAAGTCACACATCCGCCGGTGCCCGTGACGATGATGCATGGAAGTGGGTCATGACTTTACTACATTAGTGCTCCCGGCCACACCAATCCACATCTTGGATCGGCCATAGGTATAGCTTCAAATTGAGTTGTACTTGTTCAACAACCAAGCAACGCTCGACAGAACGTGTGCCAACGAACATTCAGATGTTGTTATTCTGTCGAGGAGGGTCATCCCGGGAGAGTACAGATCGCATCCACAAGATGAGTCACGCTAGCCAGTAAGGGGCGCGCCCGGTCATGGCCCAGGCATAAAGGCATAAAGGGCGTATCAAATTTTCAGAATTTGGAGGCTGACGTCTCGGATTTATAATTTACTCGTCCTTTTCCTGTTTGTGACTTTCAATATCACTTTCTATCTCTCTGCGGTCAAGCTGGGACGTTGATTCCCTTATCCATCTCGACTCTTGTAACCCCTCAGCCGGCGCCGAAAAAAATCAAAAACATCGCATGCCCGTTGCCCCTTTGCAGCTCTACCTTTCAGCCCCTCAAGGCAAGCAACACCATGTCCTACGATGACAAACCTCCTGAGAAGCCCGTAGAAGTCGCTCCTCCGGATCCCTGTGAGTTCACGATGCTCCAAATCTGATAGGACGACTGACCACTAACAATCAATCGCAGTCTGGGGCAAAGGCAGGTAAACGGCCACCAATCTACACCGACGCGAAAATATAGACCGCTAGCGCGAGAATACTGTCCTTCGACTTTCATCAAATGCTACCTTTTATTTTCCTACTTTCCGAACCTCTCGAAAGTCGATCTCGAATACATCCGGTCTCTACCCCTATATCGACCCGCCTCCCTCGACCCGAATAGCGCACAAGCCATTTCTCTTCATATCAATTGTCATTAATACAACCTATATTCTAGTTTCGTCGGCGCACAAAATGTACTTTTAGTCTGCAAGAGCTTGTCTGGATGGCATCGAAAAATAGATGGAAGAAAGCGTGTCTCGCAAGAGCAAGGGTGATGTTATACCCGTCCGGAATGAAGATCTGCTTTTGGGGATATGCGAGATGAACAAAATGTACCACTGGATGTAAAGATTAGACGGGTGACTGGATGATAGAGAGCTTTGCTTGGGATAGAAAGTCTGCTAGTGTTCTTGCGTTCTGTATGTTTATGTCTCGGTTTTGTACAACATATCCCAGATCTGCTTCGGATTCCTTAATCAGAAGTGCTATGTTTCTTGTGTACGGAAAGGAAATCGTCTGTCATTCGATAGGTGGCTATACTCCACGAGCGTTGGGATATTTGTTTCTGCAATGCTGGGACGTGCATAGGGAAAATCATTCAATCTTGCACATGTTCTATCCTCGAGACTTCAGGTATTCTGGAAAGTATATTTACACATCTAGGGTTTTTGTTTCTCTTCGGGCCAAAACGCGGAGTGTGCGACGACCGTTTTGTCCTTAAAGTTTGGGATAAGCGAGCACAAGAGAGGAGGTAAACAACATGCGGGACAACATATGAGGATCGCAATGACTTGATTCAAGAATCACAACATTTGGGTACCAGCTAAATAATATCATGGATGTCTAGTCACTCGCGACATGAAGAGGACGTCCTTAAGCAAGGATCTTTCATGGCGATCTATCCACGGACTGAATTAATTGCAAGATCATTTCTGTTATTAGTCGGGACGACCAAATGACGATACTTCAATCTTACTATGCTTCAATCATATGATTGGATATCAAACATTCCCTAAGCTAAAGTAATCCTACTAAAGTACTGATGCAACTGGAAAGATTACTACTAGACTTCCTCGCTTTGTCAAGTGTCTCACGAGGTAGTTGGCAGAGGATCCAAGTTCTGTCTTTGAGCATATATATTCAAGCTGCAAGCGACCTGCAGCTCGTAAGATGGACATTCTGGTGAGCGTGTCTGAATACATTTGTGCACTGCAAAAGCTACCCCAGACTACCTAGGGACGATGGAAAGGCTCTTGCACATGATATTCCTGATCAGGAATTGACCAGCAAAACGCCCTCAGAGAGCAGCACAAACAATTTTTCAAACCTGATAGCGAGAATCAACTAGCCGACATCTTCACTTTTGGGTTCAACGACTTCTTAACCCCCGAAAAAGTGGACCAGAAACTTGGATGGTGATATCACGTGACAATTACCAATTTTTCCATGTTTCGCTCTCGTCTCGACGTTTACACTCCAAAATGAACATCAACCAAATAGTTGACATGAAAGAATCACGCCTTCCCACTGGATCCTCCGACCCAGTGACATTCACATGCGCCTGTTCAGCATCAAAATCCAACGATGGGCAGGTCCTTCTTTTCTACCGATATTTCGATGCCACTCCTTCCCTCCCAGCTGAATATCACGCTCTGGGAGCCGACCCTTCCTCGCTCGCCTCCTTTCATACAAGTCTCGCTCAAAAGCTTAAGATAGGAGGCAAGATCCGCATAGCAAAAGAAGGCTTCAATATCACCGTCGGCGGCACGAAAGCTGCAATCGAAGAGTACATGCAAGCATGCATTTCGCACTGGTCGTTCTCTGGACTGGACCTGTCTACTCTGGAGGAACAAAATCAGTTTTTCAAACCGACAACAGGAGGTTGCGCATGTGTATTTGGAGGTGCTCCAGCGAGTGTTCGTGTCACGTCTGAGATCACACCGATGGGAGTCACGAATTATATTCCCGCTCAGTGGGATCAAATCGACAGCCTCAGTCCAGCGGATTTTCATGAGCGATGTCATAGTGATCCCGATACTATGCTACTCGATGTCCGGAATCACTACGAGTCACGTATTGGGTACTTCGTTGATCCAAAGACGGGTGAGGCGGCCTTGAGACCACCAATTAGGAGGTTCTCGCAATGGCCGCAGTATGTGAAGAGGCAGATGAGTGGTTCTGGAAGTACGGCTCCTGAAGGGAGGCAGATCATGACTTATTGTACAGGTGGAATCAGGTGTGAGAAAGGAGCGAGGTTCTTGCAGGAAAACATGGCCAAGAGTGACGGTGATAGGGTGTGTACGCTGAAAGGAGGAATTGCAGCTTACTTGACGTGGATGGATGAGGAGATCAGGTCTGGAAGAAAAACTCCTGAGGACTCGTTATTCCGAGGAAGGAATTACGTCTTTGATGCGAGAGGCTCAACAGGCTTGGATTCAGCTACTGATCCAGTGTCGACTTGCCATACATGCCAGGTTCCCTGTGACAGACTCAGCAAGTGTCGATCGAAAGGATGCCATCTTATCCTCGTCATATGCGATACGTGCGAGTTGAGAAATCCAAGGTGCTGTCAGAGCTGTCAAGCCTTCGACACCGAAATTTCCACGATGGACCTGGAATCGGAAAATTCCAGACCAAGACCTATATGTGCTTGTGAGAGGGAAAGAGAAACCGAACTATGGGGACCGGAAGAGGAGAGGATGCCGAAGACTCAGGGCTGGAGAAAGGCCAAGAAAAGACCAAACCACAACGGCATTAATATTCGAGTTAAGACCATCGACTGAACGAAATGGATTGACCTCGTTGGCCTAAGTTCAAGAAAAGTCATTTCAGACATCGGATGTGGATATATTTGAGCAAATCGCTACCCATTTGTGCTTCACTGGCAAACCCTATTTGCTTGAGGACAAAGATCGAACCTGTCGCAACATCCACATAAAGCCCTTCCAGAGTCCAGATACCCGAAAGGCCTCGCCGTACCGCAGCAGCTCATCGCGCGCCGCAGCAACTCCGAACACCGGAAGTCCATACAACAAAGTTCTGTACATAGCAAGGGCCAAATAATCACCAAAACCACGCTCGTTTCCTTGCGAAGACTCATCATAAAGCAGCTGCAAAAGCCAATACCGCAGCACCAGCCGCCAGCGCTGCTCCTCTTGTGTCCAGTCTCCCATTCGCAGCAGCAATCTCATCGCCTCCTGGGCGGACTGGTTCATGCCTGGCTCATGTCAGAATAAGTTCTCGTCAACTCCACGCTTCGATGCATAGCGCGATCGCTATCCATCAACACCACACTGAAGAAGCCAGGACAATCCAGCAGTTACGCGAATCGGAAACTCGACAGATAATGAAATAGAATAAGAGTAATTGACTCACCATCCGCAAAACACTCTATCCTGCCCAAACGTAACACAACTCCAATAAGTAGTAATATGCCACTTCTGCTTCAAACTCAACTCCAGCTCATCCCCAGGCTTAAAATCCGGTTTCGGCGTTATCACCGCCTCATCCATTCCCGTCGTCCTCGTCGTTGGTGGTGGTACTGTTGAACTTAACGTTGACAGACTGGACAAACTTGAAAATGAGGTTGATGGTGCTTGTAAGGCTGAAGCTGGTGATGCAGGTGTCGAAGGTGTGGATGAGGTTATGAAGAGGGCGTGGGTTATTTGGAGACGCGATGAAAGGAGAAGGAGGATGAGCGAGAATGTGGAGTGCTTGCATAGTCTCATATTTTTTTCTCTTTGGAAAATGAATAGCGGTCGTGATCGGATGAAATGAGTTGTAACTTCGGACTTGATGCAAGAAAGTGAGGCTGCTTCAATATGCAGACAGCTCGTACGTGCAGAGCCCGGATTGGATAGTTGAAAATCGCAAGTTTTAGGAGAAGTACCCTCGAAAGCCAGTCTCGATGTGAAGTCGTAATTAAAATAATAGAAACGCACAAGTACTGTAAAACCGAACTAAGACAGGTTTCAAGAAGTCTTGCACCGAAGATAATTTATGATTCAAGGTCTCGAAGGCTGAGACTGAGAGGGAGAAGAAAGAGAGGAGTGAAGTTGTGAGGCTGGAAGGATTAAAGCAGGGCAGAGTCAACTCGACATCTTGACTTAAGGTTGACTGAATTCACTAATGCCATGCCGCATTGCCATGTCATGCAGGTGATTCACAGCACAGCGCGCAGCGTAGCACGGTATACTGCCCAATGACTCCCTCTTGGTACCTCCCTCTCAAGCTTGTAAAAGGGGGTATCGTTGGGAATACCCGACTAAGTAACAGAGGCTTGAAACGTTATGAGAAGATGAAAGGAAAATCGGAGCTTTGACTCGAGGATAGCCTTTGACGGATTGCGAGGCTGCAGGTTGCTGCAGGTGGGAAGGTGGGATGATGGTGGAAGCGATGAGGCGTGGCCCAATGAGCGGCGTCTTTGCTTGTGCCGATGAAACATGAGGGTTGACCAACGCCAATGATTCTTCGACTTTGATCTTCGAGAACAACATATCGCTGAGCGTCGGGAATAGAAGTTTCATTTGATTTCTTTGATCGGGGAAGGCCAAGGATTGTTCTACCCTTGGTGAGAATCAATGTCAAGATCAGCTTAATATGAATTTTCGCACGCGGAGCATAGCGACTCTCTTCCATTGCTCGTTATTGATTCCTAGAAGCTGCAAAGCCACCGACCTAATGATCCAAACGCCGAGCCAGTCATAACGCCAACGCAACGCTTTGGTATCTTTCGCAGTGGCCAAAGCATGCCATGCTATCACGTACAATAAATTAAGTCTTTCCTCCTTATGTACATATCGTCTACTCCATAATCTGCCGCCGGTTCCGAGCATTGAGAATGGTCTGGGAAGAATTCCTAAGTCCAACGCTGGTCTGTCGCCTAGGTGGGTTGGTGACCGTGCTTCCTCTCTTCGGAACCCAGCCAGGGCTGCCTTCGAAATCCTCGTCATCGTCGCTCATCAAATCGTATTTCCTAAAAGCTTTTCTGCGTGAGGGATCCTCAACGACCACAGGAGGAGCTGGTGCTGGTTCGGGCTCAGCATCACTCGAGAGTGTCAGGTCCATATATTGAGATCCTGCTGGAATGGGCTGTGAAGCTCGAGGAGGTTGAGAAGCTCGGGGGATTGTTGTGCGTGATTGCGAGGCAGCTCGCTCGGAGGCTCTGCTCTTGACAGGCTGTGAAGCTAGTCGCTCAGGTGCGTTGCTCCCTGAAGCTCTGCTCTTCGATGGCCTCGAAGTTGAAGCTTGCCTTTGCTTCTGAGATGCCTTTGGCGTTGTCTGGTCATCCGAGCTCTCTTCGTCCACAGCAGCCATAAGCTTCTTATACTCCGCATCGATTTTTGCAGAATTTTTCGTCTTCATTGGGCCCAAGCTTTCTCGCTTGATTGTAGCAGATCGCTGTATTACTAATTAGTCCTATTCCATAGACACAAAGCCTGTGTATATCGTACCTGCGAGAGCACCTCTAGAGATGGAAGTTCGTCATCAGATGAATCATCTGACGGCATGGTGGGCATCTTAATTGGAGCTGGCACGAACTGGGATGAGACTTTAGTACGAGGCAATTCGATTTCAGCCTCGACAGATTTGCCTTTGCCCTTATCATTTGTTCGCTGGTTAGGCTGCGGAGGACGATTGAAAAGAATGCTTGGCTCGGGACTTGGTAAAACCGGAGAATCCACTGTTAAGACAGTGTCCTCAATATCCGCTTCCGGTTGGTGCCCATGGTCGGTGACTTGACTGGTAAACGATGAGTTGAGCGAAAGTTTCGGGTAATTGACACTCGCATCAGGAGCGTTGTCAAGGCTTGTCTGAGATCGTCCAGGGGAGTTTCTGGTGCTAGTTTTTGCGTCTTCGTAATCAGGGTCTGATTCACTGCTCCTTCTTCGTTTCCTTGCTTGCCACTGTTCCCAATATGCTTGTGCCTTTCCAATTGGAACCTTCTTGGCGGGCGCTGTTTTTTGAGGCTTCTCAGAGTCTTCCTTGGTTGTCTTAAGAAGAACCGCCTGATGGTCGATCGGCTCCTGAAACTGAGGTATCGCAGGATCGGCTGCAGGAGATGGGCTCGAAACTTGGCCCAGCTCGACTGCTAGTGCGGTTTCGAATGCCAGAGGACTAGATTGCTGTACTTGAGTCTGAGTCTGGTCGACGGTGACCCAGCTGGATTGCCCTTCTTCCTCTAGTTCAGGTTCTGGTGATTGCTGTGGGGGAGAACTTCGAAGGTCTCCATCTACTGTTTCCCAGCTGGACGAAGGCGGCCGGGTCGGCGAACTTGAATTTGGAGCTAGCTGTCGTGCCTTAGTAGGGGTTCGAGAAGACTCTCTTGGCTGTCTGAAAGGCGAAGAACCAAGCCCGTTGAACTTTGGGGAGTATGGCTGACTCTGGGTCTGTCGGTCCGCTGTGTTCTCCTTGTCGCCATTAGTCTCGGTCCCGGTCATCTGCTTTAGAAGTCTTCCAAACGATGCGGCCTCACCAGGGGTTTGTACTCCATCGGGACCTCTTAAGATTGACGATGGGACGTTCGAGCGGAATCCAGCGTCTTTCATCATGCGAGCTACTTTCAACCGAGTTTCTTCGGGGACCGATTCATCTAGGTAATCAATGTCAGGCGGTGACTCGTTGTTTCCTCCCAAGGCAGGTGTTGCAGGAGTTTCTTGGCTAATAGGGGCCTCTACTTGCATCTCTTCGGCTCCTCCTGGTCCATTCTCAGGGTCGACCGTTTGAGAATCTGCGGCACCCACGTGCTGGCCATTATCGGGTACGATAGCTATGACTCCTTGATCTGGGGAGATCTGTGGAGGTAGCTCCGACATTTCGAGGTCTTCGTCGGGCTGGCGGTCTTGTTCATACGATTCAGGAGCATCAGAATTGAGTGGCGTCTCGGTGACATGAGAGTATTGTGCTTCAAGAATTTCGTCCTCCTTGTTCTCGGGAAGCTCCTGCTCATGGCTTAGAGTCGTAGACTCGTCCGCACTTGGTACTTCTTTAGGCGGAGCATCATCATCTATGACGAAGGGATCCGCCTGGGTGGTTTTGGGTGGCCCGCCCATATCAATATCGCGGTCCGAAGAATCCTGTGCGCCCCCCTTCTGGGGATCCTGTTGCGCCTCTTCGACAAAATTCGTGGACGCCTCCTGAACAATCCTAGGCTCAATGAGTTGACTAAATGTTAGGAAAAGCTGTCCATCATCCTCTTCATCGTCATCATCATCCCCGGGCATCTCAAACTTATCGTACATCCTCTTCCCAGTACTTGGATCGATTGTCTTCTCGGTTGTCTTTCTGTCTCTCTTGGCAAGAGAGAGACCGAGTTCACCCTGTTCAGGCACGAAAGTAATCTGAGCAGTAACATAACCTGAAAGCTCAGGTTGCCACCCGCGGAGCTCATAATGCTTGAAGACAATAACCATCCCAACCTTTGCCATGCAGTCCTGCAGAGGGGTTAACGTAGTAAGGTCTTCGGGAAGAGCAGGCAAATCTGGTTCGGAAAGATCATTGCCTTCAGCGGAGTTTTCTGCGTCGTTCATGAACTGTTGGCTGATCTCCTCAGCCTCATTACCGTTCTGGCCAAACGCCTGTATTGACTCGTCATACTGTGAATCCATAACGCTGTCTTCTTGATAGCTTGGTTCATATGAGGCTTCTAGATATTCTTGCTCCTCCGTGTAGGTGTGCTTTCCTTTACGTCGCTTTTGCTTCTTGGAAGCCCGAGGCTCGTCGTCATATTGCTGAGCTTGTTGGTTCTTACGCTTGCCTTTCTGAGACCTTCCACCTCGTTGTTGAGGATCCCATCGCTGGACGAAAGGAAATGGCGGCTCGCTCAATTCAACGACGTCCTCCTGAACACATTCGACAGCTCGATAGATGATCTTGCTCCTCCAGGCTTCTGGATCTTCATCGATCTCCTCCTCGACATCCTCTGGTTCCTCAATAGGCTTGGGGGTGATCAAGGGTTTGACATCTTTCATGAGATCCTTCTTGAGTTTCTCCTCATCTGTCTTAGTCTTTGGAGTCTTGAGGCCTAACGCACCGAAAAGCATTCTGCGACCAGCCCCAAGATTCAGTCTCGACCGTCGGGGTGCTGTTTGACTGGAGTTCTGTGATGCTGGAGGCTTGGGTGACTGTATGGGGGTATCAAGCTCCTTCGGGGCTTCTGGAGCAGTCGAAGGTCTCGGCTCATCGTCATCCATAGCAGCTGTCGCTTTTAATGATACTTCAGGTAACACTTTCGACATCAAAGATGCTTTGCTTGCTTCTGGCTCAGTTGGATGAGAGCTGGCGGTCGGTTCGGTTGAGAGTGTCTGTTTTGCTGGCACTGGCGATGCTTGAGCAGAGGTAGTTTTGAGCGTTTGTGCAGGAGTAGCGGACTTTCCTAACTTCTTTGGCTTTTCTTCACCAACTTCCACACCACCCTCAGCGAGGGATGAAAGAAGCTCTGCTCTTCGACGTTCGAACTCTTGTTGAGCTGCATGTGCCTTCTGGCTCAGCGTCTCCATGGATGTGGAAAGGTTCTCAGTACTTTGGTCATTCTCAGCTGCTCTGACTTCTTCCAAAGCAGCCAGAGCCTCTTCGGGTGTCGAGTTGCTGTTCAGCTTCAGTCGAGAAAACTCTGCCAAAGTGGTACCAGCTGGCAGAATTCCGTTGTTTTTGTACCGATCCAACAAATTCGCATTCCTCCTACGCGAGTTTCTGCTTCTTGTGCTGCTCTTTCCTGAGCCTGGTTTTGGCTGACTCCTAGCCTTTGCGTCTGTCTTTAGTTTAGGTGAGGATGGAGGTAAATTGACCTGTAATTTCGTCTTGCTAGACTCCACTTCTGGGGCATCGTCGTCGCTCGAAGAGTCGCTACTGCTGTCACTGCTGCTCTCAGAAGATGACGAATCGGCCACAACTGCCATCTCCTCGTCATCAGAAGATGAGTCGCTGCTGTCGCTGCTGCTTGAACCATCTTCATCGCTGGAGTCGTCGCTATGACTTGAATCCTCGCTCGACTCGATCTGTTGAGATTCTTTTTCGATAGCTGGAGTTGACGTAAGACCGTTCAAAAGTCCCTCTTCATTTCCCTCTTCCTCGGAGAATTTGACCAGTCGACTTCCTGAAGACGATCCGGCAGACGTTGGGCGTGGATCTGGCGAGCTTTTTGCAGCTTCAGCCATAAAAGACAGCGCCTTCCCAGACTTGATGGATCCTGGAGGAAGTCCGTGCTGATCATAATGCTTGAATAGCTCGTTTGGTGTCTCGTCATCCTCTTCCTCTTCCTGTTCCACAGCAGGCGATTTGGATTTCGACCTTGACTTCGACCTTGACTTCGTACGAGACTTCTGTGCCGGCCCTTTGCCGTTGCCTTGGAGACTCTCGGTAATCTCGCTTTTGGGCTTGACAGGGTGGAAACCTCGGGCTAAGACCTCGTATGCCTCTCCAACGTCTCCTTCAACTCCTTTCCCATTGAGGATATATTTGCAAACAGCCAAATGGGAGTTAGGAAAGGCTGAATGTAACTTACGGATCTTAGCTCGAGTTTCTGGGTCGGAAATTCCATTGAGAGCAGCCTCGTTTAGGTCATCGACTTCGTCTTCAACCAAGTCAGTAGCCGGCTCGACTTCCATTGTATCGTGCTCTTCAGCCTGCTCTGCTGAGTTTTGATCCTCTTCAGAGCCCATATCTTCGTCCTCAAATTGCTCGAAATCGTCGCCTTCTTGCTTATGGTCTCCTTCTCCTTCAGGAGCATCATCCTCAACCTCAGAATCAGAATCTGCGTTATCAAAATCCGCATGGAGAACCAATTGCTTGCCATCATCATCCCCATCTGTATCCTCTGATTCTGGAGCAAAGTCTTCATCATCTTCAGAATCGTCGTCGTCATCATCCTCCGCATCGGCATGAACAACGAGCTGCTTGTTTTCGTCTTCCTCGTCTGCGTCGCTATCGTCCTCTCCAGGAGCGAAGTCCTCATCATCTTCCGAGTCCTCGTCGTCGAGATCAGCCGTAAGAAGAAGCTGCTGTGCCACGCTCCTCGCATCGTCTTCTGCCTCTTCTAAAGCGGCAAAGCCTTCATCATCCTCCTCGTCCGGGTTGTATGCGATCCTGCGCTTCTTTCGTGGAGGGATATTTACTGCAGGCCTGCTGGGAGTTCGTAGAAGTGGTCTGCCCAACGCAAGGCCATCGTACAAACGCTTACCATCGTCCGAAATCTGGTGTCTCCCAGATATGCGGCGTACTTTCAGGTCTTGGGTGAGGAGTGGGCGAATGCTGGGGAGTCACGTAAGGTCAGTTTCAATTATGCATTTCACGAGATAAACGTAAGTAAGGCGAACGAACATAACCTCATCCTCTTCTTTCAATACACTATCAACAGGCTGAAAGTGAAGACATTCGTAGTTGGTTCCATTTGCACACTTCAACTCCACCGCGTAATCTTCCAAGCCCCATTGTCCGTCCGTCTCGATCGGTATGACCTCGTTGATCTGCTCGAGAAGTTGGTAGACTGTGGGCGACGCGTTCGTATCGATACTCCAGAGAATTGGAGTTTCAGGCAAGCCGTGACGTCGAACAGTCACTCGAAGCCTCATTGTGGTGGGATTCCGTGGTTGACGTAGTGCGGAAACTGCAAGCAAAACGAGAGGGGACGTGAAGGTTTTTGTCGCGTTCTGCGCGTGGAGACACGTGACTATGAGACCAGCTCACGGCACTGAGATCGATCCCTTCAGAAAAATCAATTGAAGTTCTTGCAATATCTCGAAGGTGCACTTACTGTCATCCCGCACGTCATTGTGGTAAATAGGTCTCCAGCAGAATATTCCGCATCCCAGGCCCACTCCATGCCATCAACAGCCCTTTCCGCCATCATTCGTTCGTATCCGTAGACCCAGATGGCACAAAAATGTTTGATCATCTCGATTTGGGTATTCTCAGGTATTCCGGTACTGACTACATGGCTAACAGTCTGGTGTTGTGAAGTTGGAATGCTTCCACCTGTGGGACCGTTTTGAGGTATGACTGATGGTGCTGTGGAGGTATTGACTACATGGCCGCCAAGTTGAGGTTGTGCATTTGGTATGTTCGGAACGTTTCCACTTGTAGGAATACTCTGAGGTATGATTGTTGGTGCTGGGACAGTTGGCAGGGTGAGTTGCTGCACTGGTAGTGGTTGGGGCTGGCCTGCTGGATGGACAGCGGATTGCTGCGTTGGTTGTGATGGCGGCTGACCTGCCGAAGGGACGGTGGCTTGCCGGTATTCCTAGAATAACGGGATGATCAGCAGTTGCCACATCTGAGTTGTCTGGGAGGAGGATAGGGCAAGTGATTCGGAGATCTTTGATTTTCATAGGATGTGGTGGACTTTCCCTGTACCTACCTGAGGATAATGGGGCTCGAGTTTTGGATAAGTCGCGAAGAGTGCCGAGAACTTTGCTAGGTCGGCCATGTTGATGGTTGATCTTTGCTCAAGTATCGTTGCTCGCTGTGGTTTGCTGATGATTCTTGCTGTGGTATAGGCTTGCTGTGTATGACCTGAGAAGAGCAGTCTCGAAGAGAAGAGCAATTTTGAAGGAGAGAGAAGTCTTCAAAAGAGGAGAATCAGTAGTGTGGAAGAATAGTTGAAGCGATATATGGCTGGGAAAAGCTCTGTCTGTCAGCTATTGTCAGTGTTTGACAATACTTAAGTCATTTAGCGATGATACTCCTATTGTGTTTCGCTAAGCGAGGTCGGAGTGAGCATTCCCAACGGAACAACGGCAGTATATCACCTTTGTTGGTACTTTGGCAACCGTTCTTGCTGGAAAGTGCTCCCAATTTATGTAAGACTACTTAGTTATTGCAGTAGACTGAAAATTCGTTCTTGCTCATGTTGCTGCCCCTGGCAATTGCAGGCATATCGATGCCTATTGGCTTCCCTCGGGACTTGATGTTAAAAACCGAAATAATTGCCCGTAAGATGTGAGGGGGAAAATGAACATTAAGGGCATGAGGCGTAGTCAGTGAGCATAAATCTATCCTAGTCTTGCCATTGCCTGTACTAAATTATTAGAGGAGCCTGTCCTCTCCGGTGGTGAATAAACTGGCTGATTTTGACAAGCGAGGACACCTAAGTCCAGTATGAACACCACTTTATCTATCAGCATTTTAACCTCAAAAAGTCCTGAAACTTTGATTGTACTTTCAAAAATAGTAGAACAGCTTTTAACAGTATCTTGAAGGTCTCTTAGAAGGACGTTGAGAGAAACACAACTTCATCAGATTTGCGTGTTCTGCAAATATGGGCCATATGTTTCCCCGTGGTAGGAGCCGGTCTTCAAAGGAGCTTCGCTTCAGCCAAATTGGCGGCGAACACTTGTTGACTGTTCATGATTGTTTGAAAGACGTTTAACATTTTATTAGCCAGGAAAACCATCTCTACCTCTCACCTCACTTTTGAGTCGCCGACGTCTTCATCCTATTTTTCTGCGAGGGCTTCATTACCTTCCCCTCTTCAATGATGAAGACGACATGAACAGCACTACAGTCTCAAGAAGCCCACTTGAAGTCCTGACCGAGGAATTCGCCAACAACGAGTCGTTCGATGGCTTTGATGCTCTACGCAGAACATACCTAATCGTTGAAGATATCCTGAAGGCAGTCCAGGCTGGGAAGAAGAATATCATCCAAGTGCTTAACACCGAAATCGACCAGTCATCGGTCCCGGAACATCATCCCTTACTCGCTATCCCCACTCGCTTCTTGCTACTATACTTGCCGCTTCCATAACCCATGAAGACCTTCCTACTATTACCCTGCTACTATCAATTGATCCGCCGCCTGGATCTGAAGTGAGAAGAGTTCTCAGCAAATATGGTGGGGCAATCAGTACAAGAATAACACCTACAAACAATCCCCAAATACGCTCTTTACTTGTCAGACATGGGTATCAAAAGATCGATCGTTTCGAACTCCCATTTGATCAGAAGTTGTATGAAACTCTTCTAGCTAGAGACTCGGACTGTCTGAATCGCATGTCTCAGATGTCAGAAGCAGGGGCAAAGCCAAAGATGGCTCATCTTCGAGCAGCGATGACTTTCAAACCAATCAACGTCTTCAAGCTGCTGCTTAAGCATTATCCTTCCTGAGAGCTGCATGACTGTCGTTTGATACATGATGCCGTACGAGAGGGGAAAATCTGAAAAGTTCGATATCTGATTGATGTTGTTGGAATCAATATCGACATGTTTCCTACAGAGCGACCTGGACTGGAGAAACTATTCGGAGGATCTTGCGCAGGGATGCCATTGGAGCCGAATGGAACCCCAGTTCACGAAGCTGTCAGATACCGGAAGAAGCTGGTGCTCCAAAATTTACTCGAGAAGGGCGCAAGAATTGATATTCGCGATGAGGATGAAAGAATGCCGATGGAAGTCGCAAGGAAGTTGGGAATAACCAATATCGTTGTACTGCTTCAAGAATTTGATGCTCAGGAAATCACTACGATCATCAAGGCGCTGAACAATATCTTGAATTGGGCTGGAAGGGCCCAGGATTCAGGCCCTTCGATCACAAAGTGCAGCGCAATGTTGCTACTGTAAGATAAGACATAATCCTCGAGGATTCCTGGTGCCGCCAATTTTGAGGAGATGATAATCCCTCTTCCATCATTGATATTTCCCAGCCCACGGTCTTTAGTCGAAATGAGAAATTTGATCACGGAGAAGAATTTGTTAGTCTCGGTAGAGCTCGTATCTGTTGTGACGTCAGCTTCAGCCATGAGGAACTGGTCGTACTTGGAGATCTACATCTTAGACACAGCGGGCTTATCGGCGTAGGTTCTGATTCGTCTCTTCCTGAAGCGACTTGCTTTGGGTGCGATCAGATGTTAAAGTTGCCGTCCTTTGAATATCTCGAGAATGTCAACAACGCGGAAATCCCTAAGCGAGAATTTCCGTACCAAGCCTTAATTGACTCCTGCAACACCTCTTCAGCCCCAAATGAGTTTTACCCCCCCTGAAGAATCGACACTGCAGGCTCTCCGTTCTAGATACAAGCCCACAGATCTCCTCATTCTTTCGTGGTACGGAGCAACACCAAAACGCCAATTCACCTCATCGTATCGCCGCGCTTCAACATGCGGACGCGACGCAACGGGATTGACATCAGTACAAAGCCTCAAGATGGTGAACAAGCGATGAATAGTCTCACTCCAACTCCGTCCGTCCGGAGGTGTCACCCGAAGCCGAAGATCTGGTGAAACCACACTCTGCATTCCTGGGACTCAATCCAAGCTAATCATGCAGAGGATACAAAAATCGGATCACATGCATGTAACAGTATGGAGTGGCGTCAGTGTACGGCATGTAACATTTATCAAGTGCTACCCTGCCTCCCTTCCTTCTTGCCTATGTATTTGTACTTGTACGTATTTGCAGCCTCAAAAAGAATCGCTTTGTTGTTCCGTCCTACCGCACCTTGGCAAGGACCACCAGTATTGCGATCAAGGGCCAACAAACAAAGCGGTACCGCGTTATATCACATCATATCATATAATATCATATTTACCACACCGACATTACCATTCTTAAATAAGCATCCCGATTCTGATGTAGATACAGTGCTGACCGGTCTCGGCCCCACAGATACAGATACCTTGCGTCGATCAAAAAAGCTTAGCCTTAATTACCTCCTTCTCTAGCTCCAGATCGATCCGAGCCGAGAGAACGATAAGAGACGGCAGAGCTTCACCTCAACCTCTCTCCTTCTCTTGAGCCTTTCTTTCTTCTCACCTTAACAACACAACACTCCTCTCCTACTTTCAACATCACAAGCACTGATACCGACCGTCCTGCAAAGTGCAGCACACCGCCGCAACAATGACAGGACCTTGCGCAGACTGCTTCAAAGGCAGTATTCACACTGGCACCCCCGCCGGCACCGTAGCTGAAATTCATGGCCTCCAAACTTACGTAGCCTATCCCGAAGCTGGCGTTACACCAAAGGGCATAGTCGTCATGATAACTGACGCCTTTGGGTACGACTTTGTCAACAATCGAATGCTCTGCGATGTCTATGCGAAGAAGGGTGGTTTCTTGGTCTATTGCCCAGACTTCATGAATGGTATGTCTTGCCCGCACTCGAGATGTCTGAGATTCTAGTCCCTTGAGTCTTTTGTCATTATCATGATAAATCCCGAGAATGATCTCACTGACACCTCTTTAAACAGGTCACGCAATGTCCTCAAAATGTTTGCACATCATGGAGCAGCTGATGGCACCAGCCTCAATCCTCACCTCAATCATCTACAAGCCCATCTACGCCATCCAAGCAATGTACCATGCTCTTCCCTGGCTTATCACCACCCGCTCAAGCGGTACGTACACTTCCCACATTCATTTCAGAGCTCGCAAGATCTCTATTCTGATCCCCAATCCTCAAATTGCACAACGAAGAGACCATACTAACAAAACCCCGCCCAGTCTGCCGTCCCCGAATCCTCAAATTCTTCCAAGACCTCCGCACCTCTCCCCCACCCTTCGAGACCCCCTCCCTCAAAATCGGCGTCTGCGGTTTCTGCTGGGGCCAATACACCTTCCTCCTCGCAGCCGACAAGCCCTCTCACCGCATCAAGCGGCACTCCTCGCAAATCCCCACCAACTCCTCTTCAACCTCAACCTCAACCTCCCCTGATACCCCCCTCCCCCTCATCGACTGCGCATTCACGGCCCACCCCTCATTCGTCAAAGTCCCGCAAGACGCCGAAGCCGTAACCATCCCCCTCAGCGTCGCGGTCGGCGAGACGGACATGGCGATGAAGGGGCCGCTGATCAGACAGATGAAGGAGATCCTCGAGGTCAAGAAGAAGGGTGATAATGAGGTTGTGGTTATGCCAGGTGCGAAGCATGGGTTTGCTGTTAGGGCTGTACCGGATGATGGTGTGCAGAGGGGTTGGGCAGATAAGGCTGAGACGCAGGCGATTGACTGGTTTACGAAATACCTTGCTTGAGCATTGTGCTGAGGTTGTCTGATTCCCGGTTTTGACTCGAAGTTGAACGGGATATCACGTTGCCTTCATTTGCACGAGCTGAACAGTCCTTTGTTGCGTGGGTGTTGGGCGTATTTGGAGCGGGTATATCATGAGTTCATGTCTTGTCTTATCTGATCTGGCGTTCTGCAATGGGTCTGCTTTCTTGAACGGGGGAGTTGAAATTACGATACCTTGCACTAGCTCGCGGGCAGTCAGGATATTTACCTGCCTATGTCGATAGGTTGACGACATGATGAATGAACATGGAAGGATTTGCAAGGGACAAATGGGCTTTATTGCAACGTCTTCTCTCGGCATTGAGTTGCTTTGTGTTGTAGCAAAGCTAAAAGTTAATGAATGAAAAGTAATGGACAAAACAGCTCCTCTTTGGTATCTGTGAGAAATACCAGAAAGACTGGCATTTGACTACCCACACTCTACACAAAACAAGAGCGTAAGGCTTAGTGCTTGGGTATGATGTTAGTGTATTTCGCAAGAGGCTTCATCACTAGAGAATATCGCACTTGGAGACTGTGTCAGAGAATGGATGTAAGCGCTTCAGATCTTAATGCCATCTGGTCTATGTCTAGCTTCAGCACCCTACACGAGCGTACTTCAGCAGATCTATCTCAAAACCCAACCCTGACATTTGCATCCTCTAGCTCCAAGTTCAGGGTTCAGGTCCAGGTACTCTTCTAGGATCTTCCGATCACATTATTTCCACGATCCCTCCCATCACGCCTAGTACCGTCCCTTCTCTGTCGGAGTATCAAAATCCATCCACGTGTGAAAACACAACGAAGCTATTTCCCTCCAAATTAGCACTCATGTCCCCAAGTTGCAACCGTGTTCTCCACTACTGCAGACTAATTTCAAAGACACATAGAAAACCATTCAGACAAGTTGAGAAGATTTGTTATTGCGGTTTTTGTAGGCATCGCTTTCCTTCCCCTCAGCCACCATAGAAGGATTGGACTTATAGGGTGAGAAGAGAGAAGAGGAAAGCTAGTATGGCCCCGCGGAGTCATCATGTTGGTTTCTTTGATTTTCAGAAAAGTCAAGAAGATAGGAATAGGAAGGGCGATTGGAAAGGTTAAGGGAAGAGATCAAGAGCAAAACGGACGACAGATGAAAGTGTACATACCAGAATTATGTATCCCCAACCAGACCAGGCCCGGACGGAGGAGAACACTCTCAGACGTTCGAGACCAAACAAGCAAATCGAGCCAGAATCCTAAGCTCGACTCCCTTCCGCCCCAGTAAAACCAAAGCGAACTCCTCGCCTCCACACTCACTTCTCCGGCCTAAAACCCCCTCTCCCCCCCTTCCTAGCCTTCAGCTCCTCCACCCTCCTCCTATCCCCCTCAAACGCCTTAACCAACTCCCCCAGTTCCCCCTTCCTCCTCTCCCTCCCCTGAAACCTATAGAAATCACCCTTCCTCAACTGCCCCCTCTTCTCCTCCTCCTTCTTCTCAAGCTCCACCCTCTTCCTCTCCGCATCCTCCATCCGCGCCGGTCCACTCCTGCTCCCGCCCCTCACCACAGTCACGAATCCATCTTCATCAGGAACATTCCTGGTACGTTTCGCTTCGAGAGCTCTTTCTGCTTCAAGCGCATTGAAAGTCGTCATGAATGCGTCGACGTTTTGCTGGAGCGTGAGTTTCGAGGGGAAGCGGAGGCGCTGATGTGCTGCATATCTCGCACTGCCCAGACTTGGAACTGCCTCCCTCTCCCTCTCTCCTTTTTCTCCTCCCCTTGCCTTCCCAGAAGACGACACAGCAACGTCCTCACCCCAAACATACCTCTCCCCCTCCTTCGACTTTTTTCCTAACCTCCGAGCAGCCTTCAGCGCCCCCTCCACACTCCTCTCATCGACCAGGACAACCACAGCGGTGCTCCCGCTCTTCCTTAATTCGCGATTCCATATCTGCGGTAGTGGTAGATCGAGCCCTTCTGAGCTTGGCGTGTCGTCTCCGCGTTTGCGCTTCTTATTTGGAGCTGTGCCAGCGATTGCGAGTGTGGTTATTGGGGAAGAGGTGCGGTTCTTCTCGTGCTCGAAGAAAACGGATTCGAATCTGCCTGCGCCGATTAAGGAGGTGAAGGCTGCACGCAGGTGGGCGGACGTGCTGTCTATTGGGACATTGACGAGGAAGAGGCTTCGTGAGTCGTTCTCAGTGGGGATCTTGGGTGCGTGAGGTCGGAGGTAGATTGTGTGGGTGGTTGGTTTGGGGTATGCCGGCGTAGAAGGAATTGTGATTGGGAGAATCGTGTACTCCCCGATTTGGGACATCGTGTGATTTTATGCGGTGTCGAGTATCATAAATTTGTAGACGTTGTCGGCAGTCATTATTTTGTCAAGGAAGTGGTGAAGCTTTGGCTGCAACTTTTTACATAGCAGAAATTCTTGCCGAAATCTAATCTAATCTGATGACGCTAAGATTAAGCAAGGGTATATTTTCCAACAGCAACTCCTCAAGCTCCATGATACGTATGATGAATATTTCCCATGACCAGCCATTTCTGCAAATATAACGAGATAACCGACTTTAGTTCGACTCCAAAAATTAAGCTTTCTCGGGGTCATTGATACCACCAGTTGTGATGATGTAGGTTGCTTCTCTTTCAGGACAGTCTGGAAATGGTCAGCCACGCAACAATGAAGAATTTTGAAGAATTTTGAATATCGCAATTCCAAAACGACTAACCAGGGGAATCGACAATCTTGGCAACTCTTTCTTCGCCACGACCCTTACGCAGAAGAAGTCTTGTTGTAGAAGCATGTGCCAGAATATGACCTCCAGCAGGTTTTCGACCATCAGCTCCCGCGAACAGAGCACTGGCACCAGGATCCGACATAACTTGATTAGTCTATCATCGTGTCAGATACAACCTCATTTGGAGAAGTAAGAGACGTACCATCAAGACGCACAGGTTGAACTCCTCCGCCATTTGTGTTGCACGACGGAGGAATTGGCCAAGAACTTGTTGACGTTCAGAAAGCTCACCGCGGCCACAGTAGTCAGTACGGTAGAGAGACATGACACTATCAATGACGAGAAGACGGTATTCGTTGGTGGCAAAGTTTGCAGCGAGACCCTCCAATAACTCGGTTTGCATCTGCCTGCGTTTAGTAGGAGACTCTAGACGTGCATCGTAGACATACCTCAGAGTTTTGGGCACGAGCGTAAGCAATGTTCTCACAAGCTTGATCAGGATCAACTGTAACCGTCAGTGGGCTCCCAATGTCTTCCATCTGGCTGCGACTTACCGCCAAATCGTTCTGCGATCTCTTGGATTCTCTCAGGACGGAAAGTACCTTCAGTATCTATCAAGGTCAGTCTTGGTAGAGCACAGCAACAATAGCAAGCTTGGCTCACCAATGTACGCGACCTTTCCTTCGGCACCACCCATTTCCTAGACTTATGTGAGTAGCGCTAGAATATAGTACAAGTCGAACCAACCTTTGGAAGTTGTGCAATGACAGACATCGTATGCGCGAGTTGGGTTTTGCCGCATCCTTACAAGTCAGCCGATTGGCACGAAGATTGGAGCATGACAACTTACTGAATTCGCCATATACCTCGCTGATACTCATTGTTTGGAAGCCACTGCTTGACATCAGTCCATGTGGCTCCGACCTGTAGATCTTTACCTACCCATTCAAAGCAGCATCAAGTTGCTTGCTTCCAGTAGAGATTCTGACACAACGCTTGCGCATGTGTCCAAGTTCAGCAGCAGTGATGAATCCAGCAGTGGGCTATGCCATCTTAGTCGACATTTCAATGCCATTCACAAATATATACTCACCGACAACTTCTTGGCAGCTTCCTTGATCTTCTCAACCTTGGTATCAGAAAAACCCTTGATCTTGAGGAGTCGTTTTGTGGTGGTAGAGATCAGAGTCTGCACCAGATCAGCATCACCAGATGTCAATACGTAGAATTGGTGTATTGATACTTACTGCAACGGTGTGGATGTTCTGAGCTTTGAGCTTGGTTATATCAGCAGCACCGATTCCTAATCACATCAGTCTGTAGCAGTACTGAGGGATAGACAGCAGCATACCATGAGCTTGTATCTCTTCAATGTCGACAATGTGACCCTTCGTGATGTCAGCTTGCAGTCACATTTAGAACTTGGGACATTGGATACGAACCTCCTCCTCATCGTCACCAGCACCGCCATTGTAGACTGAGCCTGCGGCCATGATGATGGTAGCAGATGGGCCCCAATGATAACGAATACCGTAACGCGCGGCAGAGTCAGTACCCTGTGGTTAATAATGCAGAGCAGATGCGCCGCTCGAGGCTGGCGGCTTGCAGCAGAAGATCAATTGATCTGGATGACAGCGGAACGCTGGAAAGGTGTGTGTAAGAGAGGTTGACAGCTAGACTGACAGTAGGTATATCGAGGACTCCTAACGCTCCTCACCACCTTCAGTACCCTCGAGATCAGGCAACAACCACACAGCAGCAACACAGAACGACAGACCCTTAACGACTCCGACCGCCAAAGCTGCACCGAGGATCTGTGCGAGAGACCAGTCTTTGATGTCAATGTTGGTGCCGCTGAGCATTGGGGTGCTAGACAAGAGGAAGGGAAGACCGAGTTAAACGGATCAAGTTGTGAGATCTGAAAGATTGAAGGAGAGAATGCTCAAGTGAGAAAATCGGGGAAAAGGATGAAGAAGTCGAGGCAGGCAGAACTAAGCTTGTGCAAGCGAAGTGCTAGTCCTGCCTAATTGGGGAGGAATGATGCTGGAAGCGAAGAGGGAAGGCACGTTCGTCCCCTTCTCATCCCAATCCCAATTATCACTCCCCTGGCCCGGGACTGACAGACCACGCACATTGACACGAAATGGAAGTATTATTCGGGAGGCACAATAACAGAAGAGAGGAGGTAGAATATCGCCATGCAGATGAAGTCAAAAGAAAGTAGAGATTCACGTCCCAGACATCACCTACCACGAGACTTTCCTCGTGATGTTGCAGCTGCTTATGTGCATAATTTGGTTTTCTTTTATGTTTCTTCTCAACGCTGCTTGATTGCTACTAATCGATCGATCGAACGACGGTTCTTCTTTTCTTTTCCCTGCAATCCCCACCGTAGGTGCGTGCGTAAAATCTCAGCCCAGAAATCCACCACCAAGCCAACATCAAACTCCCCAAAGATCATGAGTGTACCGCTTCAGTCCATCCTCCATTGAATCCGCCCCTTCCTTCCATCGCCCGTCCACTTTATATCTTCTCTACCTCCATACGCTTGCTCTGCTCTGCTCTGCTTCACTTCGTTTTGCTTCGCATCGCCTTGCTGCTTTCCATCCGTGCCTCTCTCTCCATGTGATTAAAATAGCCGTCCAGTGGTGTGCTGTCTCCATGTTCAAATCCTGACTTTAAGCCAAGTAGGTGGAAACAGCACATCTTCTTTCTCTCCATTCAAACCACAGAATTAGGGGTCGCAACGTCGTTTAGGTGGTATCTACCGGGTTGCCAGTTCGTAAAAGGTAGGAAAATGAATATCCGTGTGAAAAAGCTTTTGGGTGTTCATGTCAGAAAACATGGGGGAAAGACCAGGCGCCAGGGGTGAAAACAAGCCAATCCGTGAATGTTGAAATCGATGTTGTCGCATGCTGGGCCAATATGCAGAACGAGTGGAATGTGAGATGGCATTGTGTCCAATTACAAAAAATGAAATCGATGATCAGATCCACATGGTGTTCGATAGTTCATCGTGGCCTATCGAGCAGTGGAGATCCATTGAAGGATCTATGCGATAGGAGCAATAGGGGCGACGACTGGAGCGACACCGAGATCGACATCACCGCCAAGGTCACCATTGGTAGCCTTTTGTGGGCAGTCACGGGAGCTGTATATAGTCAGTTTAAGGGCCAGTAGAGGTGCTCCGGTACACTCACATATGGCCAGCCTCGCCACATTGGTAGCAAGTCTTGCCAGCAGTGTTGAGAGGACCACCGTTAGGGGCAGTGCAATCTCTGGAGATGTGACCGAGCTTGCCGCAAGCGTAGCACTTCATAGCTTGAGCTTGGCCTACATTGACAGGTTAGTTTCGGCTCCGTAACCTTAATCCATGGTAAACTTACAATCTCTGGCGAAGTGGTTAGGTCCACCGCACTTGTAACAAGTAGCAGGACGTGGTCCACCAACAAATCCTCCGCGAGGAGCGAATCCGCCACTGAATCCACCACGGGGACCACCAAGACCACGGCCAGCGCCTGGAATAGGACCAGGACCAGCTGGGCTTGGGCAAGAACGCTGAAATTTGTCAGCACTTATCCACCAGCAGAAAAGTCCATAATACATACAGCCAAATGTCCGGGTTGTCCGCAGTTATAGCATCGACCACTGGTACCAGCACCGCTCAATCGAAGAGTTGGGCAATCGGCCTGAACGTGTCCCAGACCCTGGCAGTGGTAGCACTGCTTAGCCTCGGTAGTTCTTGGCAAAGGGCATCCGTTGGATTCGTGTCCTATTATATCTCCATCAGAAACGTCGACAAAGCATGCGCTGCATGAGGCTGAATCTTACCGGGCTGCTTGCCTAAAATAAAGAGTCAGATCAACTGCACTAAGAAAGAATGCGCGCAGGCGGCAACTCACAGTTGTAGCAAAGGCGCTCAGCAGAGGAGCACACTTCAGCATAATGGCCGACATTGCCGCACTTGTAGCAGGCACGACGAGAGAGTGAAGACATAGCGACTAAACAATGAGTCTGTTGGGTTCCATCGTCAGCACAGCACGTAACAAATGCGCCGTCCTCAGTGGTCCATTCCCGGATGATCTTCCTGCATCGATGAGGTGGCTCGTCTGGTCGTCCGGATTGCAGCCATTCCTCGACGGTGGTGGCTGGCATGCTTGTCGCAAGAATGAGTGTCTGCGGCGACAGGACTGTTGTTGATTTTGACAACCTGGGGAGTTTTCTACCAAGGATTGCGTTGCATGACCAGCATCCGCCAGGCTGCAGCATGCATGGATCTTGTGCGACTCGGGATGCGTTCGAGATCGATATTGAGATGCAGAATATCTGTGAAGGCGGAGTTGTCGTACAGTCGATAGTCGAGAGCCACCTCTTTGATGCAGGACAGATGGAATCACCGTGGAGCTGGAGCGCAGGCGACGAGGTAGATTTGGAGTTCGAGTTCAACTTACATCTTTCTCTGACTTTCCTTGCCTTTCGTTCCGTTCCTTTCTTCTTTTTGACTGAGGATATTCCTGCGGGTATCCGACTTCCTTCTCAACAGCACAGCACTTCTTCCGTCAACCTTCTTCCTCCGTGTACAACGTCGCGAACTTGAACCAAAATCGTCGACTGGATTGATGTTGTTTTGTAGAGGGAAGGGAAGAAAGGGACAGGACAGGGCATGGGCAAGGGCACAGAGTTTTTCGCTTCAACTGCCTAGCCCAGCTGGCTTGGATTGGTAGGTTCTAGCTAGGACTAACCGCGCTTGGTGTGGCGGCGAGAGGGCGAGGGCGGGCAAGTGGAGTTTGAGTGGGCAGCTGCTGCAAATCCGATCCGTGTTCGCTCGGGTCTCGGTAAGGAAACAGCGATGCAAGAGTTGGTGGCTGGTGCAGACAAAACCAAGACCAAGACACAAGACCCAGTTGGAGACCGAGCTAAATGAGCAGATCCGTGGAGTCGGGAATTTGTAATAGAAAGGGGCCATAACAGGATGACAGCCAATCAATTTATATAGCTTCTATATTGCATGCAAATTATCAATAAATATCTACTTCAACGTCATTTGCAATGATTCACACAGCCAGAAAGCTCTTCTTCTCTGCTCTTGATATTGATATTGATTAATCTCACAATCACCGTCAAACAAAACACACAAAGAAAGGGTGAAAGCTACTTTGCTGTACTGACACGATTCGCAACTTCCTTCTTCTCTATCCTTGTGCTTCCTCGCTGCCAGCATTTAGATGCTGGCACATTACTGCGAGAATATCAAAGGGAAATAGCAAGTCTATACACCGCTGCAGAACAAAACGCCTTTCCGCCACAAAAACAAGGATGTAGAATTAATATCGGGCAAATATGACACCTCCCTCCCCGGGAGAGATCCGATCTGACCATCTGCCCCAAATGCAATGCAAGTCGAAGATCTTCTTCTCCAGCAGGATGAACCTTGAAGTGGCATTCCCAGTCAAAAAGGCATCGTTATCACTGTCTCTGTGGACAATATCCAAACTGCATGTTTACTATTGTTGTATCTACGAGAGCTTTATATTGAAGTAAGTCGCTCAATGCCATATCACACCTAATATCCCTCGCAAATATAACCTCCGAAATGCCATGCCCACCACCACCAAGCTCAGCTCAGCTGACCGTCATTCCTCCCTCCCAACCGAAAACCAAATCTCCTCGCGAGAATTTGCTTCTTTCGCTCAATCCATGTGGCATATCACAGTAAATATGCAGCAATGTGTAGTCCAATCAGAGGATGATACGTACAGCCGAAGTGAGGCTGTAAGGGAATCTCTGACAGTATTCGCCTATCCCCTATTCTTTTACATCACCCGTCATTGAACATGATCCAGATCTGGGTGATTTGGTTGAAGGAAAACTTTTCTATCCAGCTAGACCCCCAAAGAAGCCGTCTTAATGATATCATATGCTCTGGGACACCCTCAATCAGTTCTGTCATCTCCACCCGCGTCTGTTATACATATACCATCCTCTCGTCCCGCCATCTTATCCTATCCTGTCTCGTTTACGTATACATAAGATAGACGGCTAAGCATATAGAGACCCAAAATGATACTCTCCTCACTCATCCCAACCAAGCTCCAGGATGACTCCAAGCGCCAGACATAGCAAATCAACAAGCAAAAGTGATCAACACAGAACACAACAGCACACGCTACATTCGCTAACCGCACTATGTTAAAAATACAGTCGCCTCTCCTCTAGCTCCTTATCGTCACCTCACCGGTAGCGTAGGCACCCTACCCCTCTCAGACGGATGAGGCGGTAAAGGAACATCATATGTCGGAGCAATGGACCTCGGCGCCGCCTCAATAATATACTCCACACCGTCTTCAGATATATAACTGGGCGGTCTATTTGCGGTCTGCGGTCTCCGCTCATCGCCCTCCCCAGTCCCATTCCCTGGCGCACCTCTCTGCCTTGTCGGCACAGGTGGAATATCCGCATTCCTCTGCCAGAAGATTCGGTTCGGATCGACTCTGACGCTCTCCCTCCAAAGACCATAAGCCGGCGGAGGTAGTTTCGTAGCATCGCTCTCGATACCAGCAGCTTCCTCATCACGTGCGAGGGTCACAGGAATGGGAGCAGCTGGGTTGGCGTAGCCTCCTGGACCGACCATGGCGGGGAGGGTCTGCGATTCGAGGTCTGTGTCGGGCGGGGGCTTGATGATCATCATGCAGAGGCGGATCAGGGCGTGGCAGAAGAAGATAGTGGTTATGAGGATGATGAGGATCAGGAGGACGTGGAATTCTTGACTTTCGTTCCGATTGGAAAGGGCCATTGCCAGGTAGATTGTAAGGACGAGAGTGAGAAACTGTAAATGTCAGTCGAAGTTCAATGTAGACGAGTTCTTAGAGACGTACCATTCCAGATATGAAGCAACTCAGAATCTTTGCTCGTATCTTCCTGTTCTTGATCTTCGGTCCACATAATCGCTCTGATCTCCCAGTCTTCTGCCTCCTTCGTCGTCTTCCGGTATTGGCCAACTCAGCCAGATGAAGTTCGGCTGGATCTACTCCAACGAATCTTCGTCCCGAGGGCTGGTGTGTTCGGGGAAACACTGTTTCGCCTGAGACTTGTCGGGTATGTTCTCGTCGTAGAGAGCTGGCTGTGGCAGGTCGAGAATTGATTGTTGCAAATGGATGTCGAAATGATCTCGGCGAGGCTAATGGCCTACTATCTGTTACAGATGCCAGGGAATTTGATCGTGACAGATACGGAATGTGTAGTCTGGTTGACGGTAGACGTAGCTCCTGTAGCCCAGGAGTATGCCGCGGGGTCTTGGGACTCTCTGGAACTTGATTCCTCCTCGGTATCCCAACCCTCGACCGTCCATTAAACCAGCCATTTAATCCACTTCGAAGGCTCTCAACCCTCGATTGAGGCTGTAGAGGAGCAGTCGACGACGACCGTCTAGGTCTTCCTTCACTCCGCCTTCCTGAAGACATAGCGCTTCCTGTTGAGATGTGTATGGAGGATCCGCCGGGGTATCCAATCTCCCAACTCATAGAATTCCAAAATATTAAACCGGTACTTCAAGAAGAGTTCGTCTGTTATGAAGTGGCCTGCTTCGCGTCCAGCACAAGGTCCTCCTCACGCGAGGGTAAACCGATCAACACGACCGGCTCGTTCGTAGCTTCTGATGCATCAGGGTCGAATAAGATCGGAGTCGAAGTCAATACTGAAGATTCTCGAAGATCCGCCGAAGACGTGGCTAGCAATCGAGAGGCCAAGAGCTCTCGATTCACCCGAGGGGTATCGGCCAAGTGCAGTAGGTTTGCAGCAACGAGCGAGTGGCGAGCAATGATGTCTGGGAGCCAGCACCAGTGAGTGGTTGAGAGGAAGCAATTGTAAGGAGATCCCAGGAAGCACAACCAAGAGGATGGGGTTAGGTTCAAAACTCGAAACAAGCAAGCAGGAGTCGTCGTTCGTCCACGGACGATACTTCGTTGATTAGAAACACAAACGCAAAAAAGAGGGTTGGAGAAGAAGAGAAGAAGAACGACTGGAACACTGGACAAGACTCGGTCTCGCTGCAGACGCGGAAGAGTGAGGTTTCCTGGAACGGTGATGTTACTCGAGCAGAGGGAAAGCACCGACCTGCTGCTGGCACCACAGACCGACGAGGAGAACAAGCAGCTGCGACGGCCAGGAGAAAACAGGAAAGAGACGGGGACGGAGACAAGATGGAGACAAGATGGATGTCAAAACCCTCTCGTCCACTCACCGTGCGGGCTGATTGCTGAACAGCCAGAGCAGAGCCCATGGAGCCAGGAGGTTCTAACCAGGAGCAGGAGCTCGAGGAAATCAGGGGTTGCGATACCATAGGAAACCCCAGCTTATCTGAGGCAGAACAAGGTTGTGAAGCTCGCTGATGTTTCAGCACGACGCCCAGCAAGGCTCCGCCAATCAGAAGCGCCTAAATACTTGTTTGGCGTTTAAAATGTGGCGCTGGACGCGAGAAGATGCCAGGAATGGATTTATTTCCATTGCGCTCGCTGATGGGTGCGGGGAATTTTTTTGAACGATGGTGAGTCCGTTGAAGAGGGACGAGGACTTCTCGTGATGTTCTTCAGCTCTCGTTTTGCGGCGAATAGACTGGACTGCTGGGCACGTACTAGCGGAGTTGGCGATTGGCTCACTGCACTTCACTTCACTTCAAGCACAACATGTTCCTGCATGGTGTCTGCAGCCTTGTTGGTATTGGTAAATACTGTACACACAAATGTTGACGCCAGCACATTTAGCCAAATAGCATTCTGTCCTGTCGATCATTGTCGTCTAATTTATCACCAACAACAGAGTCCATGTTTCCTGCGCTCTAATTGGTGCAATCGAGGCCATTGGCTGGCTATTATTGCATAAATCGCTCGCGGTTTGAACTTGGGGCTCTTGCGCAAGAAGATCCGCCCATCAAACAAGGGATACGATACTTACGGCTCCTCGGGGCCGTATATGTATAACGCCACGACTCCAGATTTCCCATTGCGCCGTCGCCTCGTCCGAGTCCCTACGTAACCCAGATCCAGATCTAGAAAAGCCTTCATTGAACTTTTTGTGCGCCGTGTTCGGCCACCCCGCTCCTCAAATAGGTCATGGTAGCCTTGTGCGTATGAGAGAGGTGGAGCCTCACTTCAACTCTCCCAAGAGAAGTTTTCGATCAGATGATCCAGAGAGAACTGTCGATGATGTTAGCTGTATCCACTTGACAGGTTTCATACCACGAGCAAACTTACCGATCGGATCCGAAGATGGCGACAGTTCCGCGCAGTTCACTGTTCCCTTATGCCCAGGCAGCTTATACATGAGCTTCCCAGTCTCGCTATTCCACACAACAACAGTACCATCGCCAGCACCAGCTGCAATTCGCTTGCCGTCGAAGTTCCAGCTGGCACCAATGAGGTTCTTCTCCATACCAGCAGGCGCACCATCAAAGGTTCGAATGTGTCTTTCTGTAGGTGCGAACGGTCTGATATCCCAAGTCCGTACTGTCGAATCCATCGAGTTCGAAAGAAGCGATTGCGAGTCTGGTGAAATCCGGAGGGAAGAGATTGTGTCCGTATGTCCAAGCATCGAGTAAACGACGGCTTTTCTCCTCATATCCCAGACCTTGATATCGTTGTCGATACCACCGGAGTAGATCTCATTTCCTGCCTCTGCCAAAGCCACCGCAGTAATGGGGAATTCCGTCTCGATAAAATCGACTGCTGATTTCGTTCTCGGGTCCCAAATACCAATGCAACCATCGTCCGATCCACTGATGAGCAATTCCTCTCCTCTTTTGCTGATATCCATGGTGTTGATGATCTCCTCGTGCCCAACGTGCCTCCGTATCCTCGTGCCAGTCTCTAGATCCCAACTCGCTAGGTGCATATCCGCCGAAGCAGAGAATAATACTCTCGAGTCCCGCGACCAATGCAAATCCATGATCGCACCTTTGTGACCCGTCAAGGTACCATAGTTCTCGCAATTGCCAAACGTTCTCCAAAGCACTACAACCTGTTAGAAAATTACCCCGCACCATAGCTACAGCCCAAACTTACTGATTGTACGGTCCATCGAGCCAGAAGCAATGTAGTTGCCATTCGGGTCAAACTTCGCGCAAAAAACCTCTCCAGAGTGGCCAGAGAGCTCCATCACAGGTGCTTGTAAACCCGTCGTCCGCGGCACCTATATTACGCGCATTAGCCATGACTTCTCTCCAAACGTTCAGCATGAAGCTCCTAATAGTTTCCAGACAGTACATACCGCCTGTATGAGCGCGCCATTCGCAGCAGACCCATTGACCACCGCTACAGCCTTGCTGTTGTTGCCCAAATTCTGCTTCTTGACCACCATCTGCGAATTGCTGTAGTCGCCCGACGCGGGACGTTTCTCTGAAGCCATGATTATTGAGTTCCTTGTTGCTTCTCGGAAAGTGGGAAAATGCGTTGCAAGGGAGAGGCTGTAGTGGTGCTTGGTCTCGAATCGCAATGGTCAAGAAGCTCTAGATAATTTTTGGGCAGTTTACGCTAGCGAAATCGCAGCCTCTCGCTCGGAACATCAACCTTGCCCGCCTTGTCTTTCCGCCTCGTCCAAGAACTCCCAAATCACAGAACGCCTTCGAGATTCACATATCCTAAGAAGCCCATACTAAGTCATGGCTTCCAAAGCTGCCCGGATAGGAGAAGAGTAAGCTACTTTCCTGACAGCCAGAATATACAAGAACAATTGCTGACACCCCTCCAGAGTATGGAAGTAAGTCCACACAGCATTCAAGCTGCTCCAAAGCTAACCCCCAGCCCAGGAGTCGAGTAGACAAAGTCAACGCCGAGCTGGTAACCCTTACATACGGTACCATCGTAGCACAATTATGCAAAGACTACGAGAGCGATTACGTAGAAGTCAACAAGCAGCTGGACAAGATGGGCTACAACATCGGATTGCGGCTGATTGAGGATTATCTGGCCAAGTCGAATACTATGAGGCGGTGCTCGAATTTTAGAGAAACGGCAGAGATGATTGCTAAGGTCGACAAAACTCTCCACATCTTGATGTCTTGATGGCAAGAGCATGAAGCTGACAGATCTCTCTCAGGTTGGCTTCAAGATCTTTCTGAACATCACTCCCACTGTAACGAACTGGACGAGCGACAGCAAGCAGTTCTCCTTAATCTTCGAAGAAAACCCCTTGGCAGATTTCGTAGAACTTCCAGACGACGGGCGGGCACAGGACGAGCTATGGTACTCGAACATCTTCTGCGGGGTCCTGAGGGGGGCGCTTGAGATGGTGCAGATGCAGGTCGAGGCACATTTCATCACCGATGTACTGAGAGGGAACGATTCGACGGAGATGAGGATATCTCTGATACGGTATATTGACGACGAAATGCCGGTGGATGACGAATAGGGCTACATATTTGGAGTTGGAGGCGTTTACAGATTTGGGCTGGGATGGGATCTCAAGGCGCAGAGCTGCCGCAAATGGAAGAACACTACAGCATTTGCTGTCTACCGCTTTTTTGTTATGGGATGTTTTCGCACATGTTATGCACGATGCATCAACGAGAGAGCCTTGCTTCGATCTCTTTTTCAGAACTCCAGAGCACGAGCAGAACAGCAAACCTAGCGCTCTGCCAGAGATCGTAGCTTGTGAGGGTCCAGGCTCTCTTTAGCCAGGATGCAGAATCTTGTTTACTTACACGGATATCCTTATGTTCACAGCTTCTCTTGCACGATGTCGAACGAGAAGGTGTTTGGGGCTCTTCGCACAATAAATTTACGGGCATGAATCTCCCATAGACCTTCGACATCCCGTCATGACAATCATCTGAATGTTAGGTCTCTATGCACTTCAATGGCATTTCATGCAGCCTGGTCCAGTGAAACAAAACGCATCCCGAGCTACAAGATTGCCTAGTCCGCATACAGTACTAGCAGTTATCCTCACTTCGCATTCCCGAATACTCAAGCCACGCCATCACTTAAGTTTTTCCTTTTCCAGCCTCGTCTCCTTCAGAGATCTTCTCCCCCACCATCAAAATATTCACGCACCACAACCCCCAAGAAAAACGTCGCCTTACCAATACGAGAACTCTTTTTCGATTTCGACAGCCGATCCCTCGGGAAGTTTCCAGCCGCGCCAGGGACTAAGTGCCGTAGAGGGATGGCTCGCGGTGCATATCTGAGAGCGATGTAAGGCTACTTGGGACGGCGCATGCTCGGGTTATGATCCGCGCCCATTCCGTCGATGTCATCGATCGGGAAGGTCTTACTTTTCAAAATAGAGCGAGCGAGGGATTAACGTTCACGAGGATGACATCGGATCTCTCTCCTTTCTCCTTTATTTCTTTTCCGAGTAGAATTGAGCATTGTCTTTTCTTTTCATTGTGCTACTTTTGTACGAATACTACTTTTATTTACTGGGACTCGGCAATCCCTCGCTTCGATCCAGCACCCCTGTGTAAATACCAAGGACATCAACATGTCTTCTTCTCAACCCCTCTCCTCTAATCCAGAAGCTCAAAACGCAGCATCACAACAATTCCATGAAAAGCCAATTTCGTCCCAGACAAACGGCACCTTTCAACCTCCACAGGCCGTCCGCCAAAGGCATCAACAAGGCAATGCCAGCCACGGCGTCTCCCAGCGCGACCATAACTACAACTCACCCATAGGTGGCTATCGCAACTCCTCCTCAGACGACACGGCCACATATCGTAGCCATCGTAGCCATGATCCGCATCATTTCAAGAGAAGACAAATCAGGCATCGCTTGCATCAGAAGCATAAACAGGATGGGCCGGTGCCAGTCCGACTCAAGTGGACGAAGTTTATGCATAGTGATACGAAGAACCGTATGTACCATTGAGAGTCTTGACAGGCATCAACGTACTAACTTGATGGCGAACAGATGCTGTAGCGTTCATGGGAGAGTTCGTAGGGACGTTCATGTTCCTTTTCTTTGCTTTTGCTGGCACCCAGGTTGCGAATATTGGAGTTGGAGACTCGACTGACCAGGTAGGCATGCTTTCTCCCAATTCTTACAAAACTTGGAATTGTAATCCCAGCGACACAATTCGAAGCGAGTACGTCTCGATAATTTTGGAAATTTGAGTTTTGGGGCATAGCAAAGAAGAGAAAGCTGACATGTTTTGCAGTCCACGACCGGCTCCGCAACTGGTTTCAACCCAGCAACTCTACTTTATATCGCCCTTAGTTTCGGTTTCAGTTTAATGGTAAACGCCTGGATCTTTTTCCGCATTAGTGGTGGTCTCTTCAACCCGGCAGTAAGTCCTCCTTCTTTCCTCTTCTCCACTTCTCAATCTGGTCTCAAACTCAACTGACTCCTTCCTTCAGGTAACCCTCGCCCTCGCACTCCTAAAGGCCCTCTCCCCGCTCCGCGCCCTCCTCCTTTTCATCGCCCAAGTCACAGGCGCAACCTTCGCCGCCTACATCGTCTCCGTCCTCTTTCCCACCGCCTTCAACGTCCGCACCACCCTCGCCTCAGGAACATCCATCGCCCAAGGTATTTTCATCGAAGCCATCTGTACGGCCGAGCTAGTCTTCACGATCGTCATGCTCGCAGGCGAGAAACACCGCGCTACTTTCATCGCACCCGTGGGAATCGGCCTCGCGCTTTTCATCTCCGAGCTCGTAGCCGTATACTACACCGGTGGTTCTCTGAATCCCGCAAGGAGTTTCGCGCCTTGTGCCGTGACGCATGATTTCGACAGCGAGCATTGGATTTACTGGCTAGGCCCATTTATTGGCGTACTTCTGGCTGTGGGCTTCTACAAGCTCAATAAAATCCTGGAGTACGAGATGGTGAATCCGGGCCAGGATGGGGATGCGGCGAACGATCCTACACAGAACCCTGACCATGAGGTTGCGCAGGCGGTGGAGGAGAGAGCCATTGAGGTTGAGGAGATTCAAGCTGTGGAGGAGCAAGGTGGATTTGATAATTTGAGTACGGATGGAAGTGTCGCTAGTTTGGATCCGGCGGTCATGGAAGCTGATCCGGTGGCGGATTTGGATGGTCACGTCCGTGGTGCAAAGACAACGACTATTGGTGGAGTGCATAAGGAAGACATCGAAGCACAGTGGCCGAACACGTCTCAGCATGAGGGCAGGTAACAGAATGGTGGAGTTTGCCAGGATATCAAAAGCGTCTTCGTATATCAACTTGTAATTCTGAACACATAATGTTAGACTCCAACAATAATAGTAATCTTTCAGTCAACAAAAGTTCTCAGTACCAAAATTTCAATCCGTCCTTCAACACACGATCAAAACAAAATCCCAAAAAAAGTTAAAAGGAATTTTCCGGAACGGGGAATTGAACCCCGATCTCCTGCGAACACTTGACTGTTAGTACAACAGCCAATGAGAGGCAGAAATGCTAACCATTACACAATTCCGGACTTTGTACTGTTTAACGCCGATTATCGTATTGTTCAAAGGTATCAATGCGATAGTAAAGTAAGTGTTTGAAGCAAGAGTCAAGTTCAAAGGGCAGTAAGCGAGTTGAAGAGGGGTCGCAACAACAACGAGAGCGATCTACAATTGAGGGCCGTTGGGGTACTAAAACTCCTGTAGAGGTACTCAATTCACGTGTTTTAAATGTCACAATAAATGTCAGATCTTAACATCTCAATTCAGCATAGCCCCCGCTACCACTCAATCCTCAACCTCCCTACTCCCCGACTAACACAACTCAACATCCCACCCTCTTCCTTATCCTCCTTACTCAACGCACTGCCTCTGTGTTCGATCTCTCCCTCCTTAACCGTAACCCTACAGGCACCACAATTACCCACCTCACAACTACTGTCGATCTCCAGCCCTGCTTCGCGGATACACTGCAACAGTGTCTTATCCCCTGGGACATCGATGACCTTAATCTTTCCTCCTTCAGTCTCACCCTCTCCGCTGGCACTTACGACCTCTGCTGTGAATGGATCGCCGGTATTGTCCGCTAGATGTCAAGTCAGTATGTCTTCTTACACAAGTCCCAGAGTTTCAGCTCAACCAAAGCGATCTTTCCACAAAACACAAAGAACGCTTACCCTGAAAAGCCTCAAAATGCACCTCATCCCCACCCATTTCCAGCCTCTCAACCACCTCTCTAACCCCATCAATCAATCTCCTCGGTCCACAAACATATACTGCACTCCCCCATGTCCTCTCCGCAAGAATCTTCACAACATCCATCCTATCTACCTTATTCCCATCATACAATACCAAGCGTCCTTCACTTCTCATCTTCTCAATTCGCTCCTTAAAGGGAACATCTTCAGCTGATCTAACTGCATAATGAACAGTGTAATTCCAGTTAATTTGTGCGTAGATATTGACATGAGACAGGAAAGCTGTGATGCCGATTCCGCCAGCGATGAATATGCTGTTCGGCAAATCAATATCAGCATTTCCCAAAGCCCCAGATCCTCATTAATGGCACTTCCCAATTCCGCAAAACAACTTGGAAGGCAAGGAGGAAATCAGAGAACTTACTGATTCGAAAACTGCCCCTTAATCGGCACACTCTCCATAATCTTCCCCGCCTCCAGCTTATCCCCGACCTCCAAATCCTCATGCAAGTATCTCGACCCTCCACGACCCTTTTCATCCTTCGCAACACCCAGCACGAACCTGTCGGCTGTCCCACTAATAATCGAATACGATCTCAGCAATCCATTCGGCAATTTAAGTCTGACGAAACAGCCTGGGTCGAGTTCCTCGCCTTTGCCTTCACCATCTTCTGCTTTGTTAAGTACAGATTTGGAGAATACGAATGATGTGATGCGAGGAGTCTCTTTGTTCTTGGAGATCAGGGTGTATGATTCCCATTTCTCCAGTTCTTTAGGCTTATTCTTCTCAGCTTCAGCGGTGATGAGGGAGGCGATCATGCGTCTAAATGCTGTTTTGCATTCTGTTCCAAATTCAGGGATTTTCTCGAGCTGCGAAGGACATTAGCCCAACACTACAATCCTAACGACATATATCAATCATATCGTTTCCCAAGGACACAGATCCCCTTCCCCTTCAGTTAACACTGTAAGAAATCACACCACATACCTCCCTCAACATCTCCAAATTCCCCTTATCCCGGTGCAAATACTCCTGCACCATCTCAACCGTCCACTCCGCATGCCTCCTCTCCACCAACTCAATCTCATCCCCAACACCCATCCACCCCTCCTCAAGAACCCTATAATACCACCCCGTGCGACTCTTCTTCCACGTCTGGCTCGCGAATCCCTTGAGTCCAAACCGATGGTTCAACTTGAAGCACGGCTGTCTCGGTAGACTTACTTGTAACAAGACCTCACCAATCCGGATGATATCTCCAATACATACATTTCTCTCATTCATGACTTCGCTTACTATGTTCTCGCCGAAGCCGCCAACTTCAAATGAGGAGGAGGCGGAGGGGAAGTCGGTTTTCCAGGAGGGGTAGTGCCCGGGGTAGTATTGGTGCACGGCTTTGTCGACACCGCCGTGAAAGGTCAAATCGTGCTCGTCGTCGGCTAGGCCGGTAAAGCTACAGAAGACGCGGTTGGTGCGTGGCTGCTTGTAGATTCCGGTGGTGATGGAGAGGTTGTGCATGGGTTTCATTTTGCTGGTGCGGAGTTGGAGGACGGTGTCTTTGTGCCAGGGGGCGGAAAGGTCTGGCGGTGGAATGGGTGCCATGATTGATAAATTCCCCAATGTTTGGTTCGTTGCAAGTACGGACTCTTTCTTCTGGTTGACCATGTGCTTCCGGGAGGTGGCCGATGGGATTTATCGATCTATACGCGGTTGATCTTTCCAGGGATCAGAATTGAAGCTATGACACCCTGTTGTGCAGCTATTCCTTGTTGACGAAGAAGCTTGGACGCGATGTTTACCTCGAGTGGGGGCGTAACGAGAAGCTCGCCAAGAAAAAAGGGGGCTTAGTATGTTCAGTGAACAAGAGACTAGGGCAGGTCTTAAATCCAGAATAACAGGGAATAGTATAAGCTCTGGGTGCACGGATCAGGTAGAAGAGTCAGACTTGCCAAAGCCCAGTTTTGAAAGAGAAACATAAAAGGAAGAAGGAACGTGGATGCTAAATAATCAGCTCTGCGTGAAAACTAAGCGCTAGACGCTGCAATTTGCGGCGAGGGCTTGTATTGGCCCGACCCAGACCTTGCATGTGTGTGGATGTGGTAGTGATGAAAAGCATTCATGACAGTGATGACCAATGAGATTGTACGTATTTGATTAGTGACAGCCCACTGGCATATTGTAACATTACCCAAAACACTTGTATCTTACGTCAAGATTCAAAAGACTGAACATAATATCGTGCTCCATTGCAATCAAGTCTTAAAATCCACCGGCAAACCCTTCCCGCACCTCGATGATAAATACACAGGTTCCTCCATGACCTTAGCCCCCACAAACGCGCAACATAATGAACAAATAAGAAGTTTGTAGAGATTGGCCCCCGACTCCAGAATCCACCTGTCGCTCCGATGCCGAGCGCACTGCGAGGCAGCAGATACAGCAGGTATTAGGTACGTTGCAACAATCAAGCATAAACATAACTAGAGAAACATGCCCTCATCCATATCCAATTGCGTGAGAAACAAATGTATGTAATAAGGAATTTTTTGGAGACTGCCAAGTCGCTCATTCTAATCATTGGGACCGATACTCTTTTCGCATGAATAAGGAACACTCCGGAACCGAGATGGTATGATCCGCTTTAACGCCATGAGGTATGCACGAAAACTCCGGAAATTTGAATGATGGTACCCCAAGAGAATTTATGTTCGATCAATCTGCACCAATCTCATTCCCATCAAGGAATGCGGACGAGTCGAAGTTGAAATTGTCAACACCTTCTCCATCTTGGTGCAAGAAGGAGTCGAAGTCGAAGTCCTGGAGCACATCCATATTGCCATTGCCAGGATTTGCAAAGTCCATACCACCCTGGAAATCGAACTGTGCGTTGTTAGCAGACGGACCAGACAAGGAGTGAAAAAAAACTTACAGCTGAAGAATCGAAGTTGAGAGCTCCGCCTTGCAGAGGATCGGGCTGTTGGGAGACGACACCGGGATTTGCCGCTGGCGCAGGAGGCTGGCCATTCGTGACGGGTTGTACTGCTCCGTTCTGGAAGCTCTTCGGGTGAACGGGGGTAATAGGAGTCGCGGGCGTTGGCGTTGCCCCGGCGTTTTCGGCGTCGGCAGATGGTGTTGCACCTGCGTTGAGGTTCGCGGTAGATCCCTTCTTTGTAGCCCGCTGTCATCAATGTCAACATTTCTACAAAAAAATCCATTAAACGCAATAGAATATACCTTTGCTTTACTGTCCTTAGACTCTGCCTTCTTCTTCGGATTTGCCTTATTGGACTGGGATGGCGTCGGTGGCGCTGGGTTCTGTTGCGGCGATGGAGGTTGCGTTCTACCATTCGCTGCGGGGTTGGCCGCTGGGGCTGAAGGCGGTGGCATAGCTCGTTGCTGTGGTGTGCCCATGTTCTGTTGTGGGGCTCCACCTTGGGCAGGTTGTGGCATCATTTGGCCGTTAGGTCCTTGCCAATTCTGGACTTGCTGCTGTTGTTGACGAGCCATAGCCATTTGCTGCGGGGTCATTTGGCTGTTGAACCCTCCTGGATGAGAACTTGGAGGACGCATGCCGTTAGGCATGACCCCCGCCATGTTGGGATCCATACCATTCATCTTGAAGTACTGAGGATTCATATTTGGATCCATTTGACCTCCAGGAAGGTTGAAGTTCATTCCGTTACTAGGAGAACCTCGAGATTGCCCTTCAGGTAGAGGGGATGGCATGCCAGCGTTGTTCATGTGAGGAGTTCCACGCTTCATTTGATCTCCCGGATTAGGCGAGTTAACCGAACGGGGACCTTGAGGAGAAGTTCCTTGTTGGAATGGTTGTCCATTAGGTCCAACTGGACCTGGACCTCCTCCTTGCCCTCCCTCGGGACGTGGCATCATGTTGTCTTGTTCTTGGCGGGCCATCATTAGCCTCTTCTTGTTCTGCTGCTCTAAGAGCATGAGCTGCATTTGATAATCTTGAAGGGCATGGTTCCCGCCGCCACCACCGGGTGCACCGCCTGGACCCTGCATCCTGTTCGGATCCTGAGGATTGTAGTAGTTGGCGATTGCCGCGCCGTCCTGTCCTTGGGTCATCATGGGCGAACCCTGGTTCTGGGGACCACCGGGATTTGGTACGGGCTTATTGACGCCGGGCATTTGGCCAGCCTGCTGCTGTGCAAGGGTTTGCTGGTATCCGACGAGTCTGGCTTGCTGAGCATTTGGACCGCCTGGCATGTTCTGGAACTGCTGAGCTGTCAGATTACTTGGTTCGATGCCATTGGTAAGCTGCATATGAGCGGCTTGAATAGCATTGCTGGGGCCAGAATCTCCCACCTGTTGGGGCATTCCTCCAGCTTGTCCTCTTCCATTTGGCATTTGTTGTGGATTGAATGGGGTTCCATCAAGACGAGGCCGTTTCGAAGGGGACGGTGCATTCTCAGCGGATCCAGGGGATTGTGGACGTTGCTGGTTGTTGCCATCCGATGGGTCCCGTTGCATTTGTTGCTGCTTCTGTGCCTGCTGCTGGGCTTGAAGCATCTGCAATTGCTGCGGGGTACTTTTGAGACCATTAGCTTAGCTTTCCGCAATATGTGTGGTTGGGTTACTCACGCATTTCTGTTGTTATTATTTTGAATAGCCTTGTGCCTCAATTCATTCTGGTTCAGGTTCATGCCATTACCTGCAGCAGAGTTTCTCATCATCAATTGCTGGTATTGCTGCGGTGTCATGTCGTTTCTCAATCCACGCAGCATTTGTTGTTGCTGTTCTTGCTTCAGACGTGATTGACCCTTCAAAATTGTAAGTTTCAATTCAGTTCAATTATCTCAGATTAATAGTACTGACCTGTGTATGTGTGACGTATTGCAACACACTACGTGCATCTCCCTTTCCACGCTGGGCATTGAACATGTCCCAGAACAGGCACCACCATTCATACAAGAAACAGCTTTCTGGGCATTCCTTAGGAATAGCTGGGTTTGGGAGATCATTTGGTTGCTTGGAGTCGATATCGTCTTTATTGTCTCCTTCTCCTCCTTCGTCGCCCGTGCCATTTTCGCGACGGCGGCCAGGACTATCTTTCTCGACATTTATGGGCTGTTCGCTGTTCAGAAGCGACCTGGCACAGTCGTACATGCCATTTCGGAGGAAATATTCGTAGATGTAGGTGTTGAGTTGCGATCGTTGGTCGTTATTGTTTGGCGGCATTGGTTGACGGACTCCACCCGCGCCGTTGTTCATCATGGGCATCCCTCCGCCGACAGGACCGCCCATGGCATTCATGCCACCCATATTGACGTTGTTCATCGTCGCGGATGAGGGGCGCGAAGCAAATTCGTCTTACAGCCAAGCTCCCGATATTCTAAGAGCGTGTCAAGACCGCGACCGGCGTTCTAGCCGATAAAGTGTCGCGAGTCGACAGCTTCGAGGAAACAGGTACCGAATGTGCCAGCTTCTGCAGAGTCTCGGCGGTCAATATCGCACAGCGCGAAGAAGTTGGTAGTCGGAGATGGTAGTTGTCCGTGGAACTTTTTGCGAGCAGAGAGCGTATGCGATAGGCGGCGTGATCAGAGAGGCGAGAAGCGAGAGCACCGGAGTAATCTAGCCACCACGCAGGAAGTGGGTGCGGACAGTGACAAATACACTGACTGCGACGAGGAAGGGGAGCGTCGTCCTGCGATGTTCGAGGAGCGAGTCGATGGGGTTGGGTGTCCTGATGGCCGGACTGACTGTGAATTTGGGGGTGTGAGGGTGGAAGGTAAGGTAGAGTATTGGGAAGATGCAGGACCACTATGATGCGACCGGGCGGATATCTCAGACCGGCAACGTCCAGTTTTCCGCGAGGCTGGTTGGTGCTGGTGCTTGAGAATCTGTGGTGATTTCGCTGCACACGAGTCCGGACGCCACAAATATTCCACAAATCCAAAGTTCCCACAGATCAAGAAGACACACAACCGTCGGAACGATGCTCAAGAAGCATTGGGGAAAGAGAAGATCACAGTCGAGAGGAGGGGAGGTGAGGTGTGAAGAGGAATAACTGGCAGCTGGCAGAGTTCAGTGCAGTCTTGAGCACGGGGCTAAGCCTAACTGGGCATGGGGTAGGCACTAAATCACCTGACTATTATGAAACGTTTCTTGTGGCCAGAGAAAAGGTTTTGCTGGGTTTTGATGGTAGTAATTGGAAATTGATCAAGTGACTGGCAATGTCTTTGCAATGTTGCCATAATGCTAGAGAACAACGGATCTCTGCGAAGTATTTGGAGCTGTTGTTTGGATATCGCTTATCACTCTGGATGGACTGATGATGGACTGTGCGATAACTCGGCCGGATAGACAAAAGACAAATACCCAACGGCATCGGATTATGAAAGTCTTTCTTCCAAAATCTCTATGAATGCTTTTTGAGAAAAAGGTCTTCAATCAATTTTATGCCGTCTTCTCCCATTTCTTTCTACTGTTCAACTTGAAAGTATGTAAAATCACGTGTATTCTACGGCTCCCGGGACTTTCGACCGAACAACTCATCTGACCATCTTTCCTCTTCTAAGCTGACCAATATTTGCCCTCATAACGAGACTCTTCTTGCTCCTAGAAGAGAACCAGACAGCTGGTTCCAATAATGAAGGTTTACAGCTTAGGATTCTTCCAGCTTTGGATAAAGTCAAAAAGGCACGGATCAATTCAGTCCACATTCGACACAAAATAGGGGGCGGGGAATTTTCATGGTGGCCCCTTTTTATTAGTCGCGACACGGTGCGAAGCGCACTGAACAAAGGGTCAGTAGTAGGTGCTCCCTATCTTTCCCTCACATTTTCTGGACGTGAAGAATTTTCGTCAGGTTTTGCGCTGCGAGGTGCCCCTTTTTGCGACAGCCAGTTTGTTGAACTAAATGCGCCAAGAAGTTGACTTGGACGGACAGAGGCTCTTTGATAACCGGCTCGAGCGTGTCACAAACTCCCAAGGAAAATAAGAACAGTGGCCTGCCATATTCAAGAACAGAGACACGTCTCGGGAGAAGTGGCTTCTAGACTTTCCTTCTCTAGTTTAGGGGTTCGTGAAACTCCCGGCTTGTCGGCTTTCAACCATTCCAGAGTTTGCAATTCCGGGCCAGACGGGAGGCTGCTGCTGCTTTCCTACCTATCAAGGCACACATCCTTTGTTTCGATAGAGAGGAAATCAATCGAATAGGACATTGGCAAGAGTTCAATTATGGCAAGATCACCCTCTCAAGAATCGTCAAGTCCAATTATGCAAGCCCATGTTAAAACTAACTTCCCTTGCCTTACCACAAGGCTGAAGACCTTGGAACATATCTGGCGTTATTTTTATAGAAGATGCACGATGGTGGGTTTGCTGGGGGCTTGCGGGCTGCCAAATCCCTGCTGGAGGTCCCTTGGGGGCGCCATCGACCCGCTGCCGCAGATCAACCTCGAGCCGCGCCGCCCCCATAGATATCTGGGCATTGAATAGACTTGGAAATTATCATGCGAACTATCTATCTTCACTTGAAAGCATTCTGCCATATGGCTTTCTGTTCTGCGACTTCAATCTGGGATAAGACGATGCTAGCAGTTCTCTGGGAAGTATCAATTTTCTGCCTACCTTTTGCCAATCGGCCAGGACGAGATATGGATATTTTTGGTGTTCTCAGAAGGCATCGTGTGGTACAGAATGGAATTGAGGAAAAATTTATGACACGGGAAACTCATTTTGACTTTGCGCCAACTTTAGATCCGAAGAGAAAGTCGTCTCCACAATACTGCCGAAATATGCTCTGCTGGGACTGAACAGTGACTCGAGACTGAACTTTGGTATCAATTCCCATATACACAATGTTTTAGAGAACAGGTTCGACGAGGGAGTAAGCAACACTTACCTTTGTGTTGAAGCCTGCTTACGATTGTCTCATGTAGTCGATGGAAACTAAGGTTCCCTAACGTAGGGAATAATTCCCATCCGAATGCGGTCATGCTGTAGACTAAAGACTAATTATTGCTTCGCTATGCGACACATATTCAGCATGATAGACTACAACCAACCACAGCAGCGAATGCTTCGATAGATTACGGTTTGAAGATCAAAGGAATGGTAATGGGAGTGTCCCATATATCCACAGCTAGTGAAAGCACCCCAATATGGGCACAGGATTACCACTTCTCCTCAAAGAACACTCGCGCTTGAGCCGATCTAACGCAATGAACATTTGACTGAATGGAGGAGTATGCATGAGCTGCTCATCGTCCATTATTCTGGGCATCTCCGAAGTGGGAAACTTTCAGCAAGGCTTCGGCGTGGCGACGACACAATAACCATCTCGGTTGTCCAGCAAAACCGCTTTGGTCTTGCACTTACTCTCATAGTTAGCTATGACTGATAGGCCTTGACTCCCAACTATCGCATGCAATATATCTATCTGAGGTCGCAGGGGAAAGAATGAGATTGTGTTGGCAAGAGGGAATGTGCGGGGCAAGCAAATATCGAAGGAACAGGGTATGTGCTTTAAGACGGGCAAAATATCGCAATCAAGTCTCGACAATTGAGGTTGTCAGCTTAATTGAAAGGGAGGAAACATCTTTGAACTCGCATATACGTAGTTTACAAATGTAAACGACTTTGATGTGCCTCGTTCGAACAGACGGGAAAGGCCGGACGGAAGTCCTCCAGGGCTGACAGTGCAGGAGTTCGAAAAAGTAGATGAATGTCTCGGGACCAGTAAAATGTCTAGCTCGCTGCAAAGCGCGAGCAGAACCCACGTCGATGCAGCGATAACGAACACCGTACTTATACCTAAGGCCGAGTCCCCGCTGCCTCGATCTCTACCACCTCTCGTCACCGTCACCAGAACGCAGTGCAATTGCCCAGCTGTGGTGCGACGGCGACTTCCGCGATATCCACCTGACAGTATTGAGGGAACATTAATGAGCGAAGCTATGGTGGGTGATGGCCTGTGACCCCTTGCATCGGCACCACTAACACGGCGCCAGACAAGCCAATTCTCGAGCCAAGCAGGGCCTAAAGTCAATGGCACCGGCTTTACCGTTCTCCACCAGCCACCAATTCCTGCGATAGTAGAGTACTGCTCCCTTGCCCCCGATCTACCTACGTCTCGGACAATTCCCAAAGCCTAATTGAATCGTTAGCATCATATTCGTCCATGGCTTGCAAGGGCACGCTCGGCAAACATGGGCGTGCGAGTTGAACTCGTACCGGAATCTCAGACCCCCCAAAGAGACCTCAGGTGGCTCGCACCACTTGAATATCAGGAAGTTGTTTTCCCGTAAACATAGCGGTTCGTCGCAAGATAGCAGTGAATCACAATCAGGAGAAGTCTTCTGGCCGCTTGATCTGCTGCCTGATGATTGCCCGGATGCCCGCATCCTGACATACGGATATGACTCCAAAGTCTCCAATTTCTTCGGTGGCCCTGCAAACCAGAGCAATATCATTGCTCACGCACGAGACCTCACTCATAAGCTGAAGAGGCTTAGACTAGACTGCGTAAGTATCTTGGACTTGTAGCATCGGAAAGAATGAGCTGATGAGGGAGTAGCCTGGACGTAGTATCATCTTTGTTGCACATTCCTTAGGTGGTGAGTCAGCACGGATAAGTTTCCAAAGTCAGCAAACTAATATTATTTAGGAATCATTGTGAAATGTGTAAGCCGAAACACTGACTCTTGAGCATTTGGTGTAAGTTGTGTAGTATTGAACTGATAGCCATCTTGCAGGCACTTTGTCGAGCAGCTGACAACCCTGCAATTATCGAGATTTTCAAGTCTACTAAGGCAGTATTCTTCCTTGGGACACCTCATCGAGGAAGTGGCAAGGCCAGCATTGGTGAGATGGCAAGAAGAATAGCTTCAGCCTCCGGGCTTGATACCTTTGATCAGAATCTTCGTGCTCTTCAAGTGAACAGCATCGAGCTTGAAATGATCCATGAGTCCTTTGTTCGCCTTTACGAGCAAAATGATTGCCACTTTCAAGTAATCACATTCCAAGAGACAAAGGGATATTCACGGATAGCTGTGCTTGGCTTAAGTGATTTGGTTTGTTAAGTGCTTCTCCTGTGTTTTGCGCGAAGGCTAATATGTCTGGTGCGCTCACTAGATTGTTCAACCATTCTCCTCGTCCTTTACTGGGACTGAGCACATAGAGTCTATCAACGCAAATCACATGGATATGTGCCGATTCTCAGGCAAAGATGATCAAGGATATCAATCAGTCGTTGGAGAAATGAAGATTATTATATCGACATTGAGAGGCAAAGATGTTGTGGAGCCAGTGGTTGAGACAAGTAGACAGCCAGGAGTAAGGACCCCAAGTCAAGTGACTATGTCATCTTTCACTCCTTGTAAGAAACCAGGGCATCATCACACAACACAATGCTGAGTCCTTCTTTAGCTCTTAATGATGTCGAACGAAGCTGCATTGCAATCCTAGCTCAGAATACTTCGGACGCTTCGGAGCAAAAGTCCGCACTTGAGTCCCGGGTGGAAGGGACATGCCAGTGGATATTGTCGAACCCACTGTATACCGATTGGGATGTGCAAAAGAAAACATCCCTGCTATGGATAAGTGGATATCCTGGCAGCGGCAAAACGATCCTGTCTGCGTTTCTACTAGAGTATCTAAACGCCGGCGAGTTATCTCCAATGCTGCGCAGGAACAATAAGTCCCCATGCTACTTTTTCTGCGACGAAACAATAGAAAATCGTCGGGATGGGACGGCTATCTTGCGGAGTCTCATTCACCAATTGGTGAAGAGGCGCCGGCAAGTTATCAAGTACCTCAAGGCTGCGTATGATCTTCAGGGCCCCAACTTCTACCAAAACTTCAACGAATTGTGGAGAATCTTCATTGCCATAGCTAGCGACAAACGCATTGGATCTATCAATGTTATCGTGGATGCGATTGACGAGTGCGAGGAAGCTACCCGAAGTCGGTTACTTCAAAGCATCATCAAGCTCGTGGATAAATCGAGATCCACGACCGACATCAACCTTCCCCAGGTCAAATTTCTGGTTACCAGTCGTCCTCAACTCAGCCGGATCTACCCTCTGCACCAAACCAATCTTCTTATGATCGACCCTTCTGGAAGCGTTGAAGATGACCTAAGACTTGTGATCCAAGCTAGAATCGCAGGAATTGTCGACAGAACTCGTTGCAAGCCCGAAGCACGGATCTATCTGGAAAAAGCGCTCTATGCAAAGGCTGACCGAACGTTCCTCTGGGTAACTCTTGTCTTACATCTTCTTGAGAAAAGCTTCCTCGCAACACAGAAGGATTTCGAACACATTGTCGACGAGCTGCCACAAGATCTTACTGCGACCTACGAGCGTTTCCTTCAAGCAATTCCTAAGAAAGACCAAGAATATGCTTCCAAACTCCTGCATTTCATCGTCGGGAGCTCGCGTCCCTTGACATTAGAGGAGATGAGAATTTTGATTGCCTTGGATGAGCAAACTACACTGGCAGTCCTAGAGAACAACATGCAGCCGAACATCCAGGAAACGATCGAAGGCGCTCTTGGTCCTCTAGTTCGAATTTGGGATTCGCATATCTACCTGATACATCTATCCCTTAAAGAATTTCTTCTTAGCCTTTCGCATCAGTCTGATAATCCATTGTCCGCTCGTTTCGGAGTACAATCTACCCGGGCAAATTGGCTCCTTGCCGAAGCTTGCATATGCTATCTTCTTTTGGACGATTTCTCGCAAGACTTGTTCTCAATCGAAGAGACAGAGTCCGAACTGTCTCCTGTCTCTCCCAGCGAGAACACTGAATCCAACGATATCGAATCCCTGGGAGACCTTTGGGATCCCTTCCACATTGGAGAGGAGGGACGCCCCAACATGTTTGTAGATCCTGCAATTCTTGAATCTGAGGCATGCGGACGTATCGAGAAGCGTTACTCTTTCTACGACTATGCCGCCACCCATTGGACAGAACACTTTGCTGTAGGCAGTGAGCTTGCTTTGCCAGAATTGAAGGCCAGTCAACGTCTGCTATCTGATGCGAGAGACTGTCCTGGGCTCAACTGGCTTCGCTACTACTGGTTCAGATCTAATATCAATATGCCGTGTCCCAAAGACTTCGGAACAATGGTCACCGCCTGCTACTTTGGTCACCAAGATACTGTGGATTTCTGGTTGGAGAGATCGGCAGCTTCAGACACAGACATGTCACAAGTTCGAGGCCTATTTTGGGCCGCTCGCAATGGACATGCGAACATCGTAGAAAAGCTGGTCAAGGAGAATGTGAGTCCCGATGTCAGGGTTGCTGATGGCTGTACTGCTCTCATTGTCGCATCGCAATTTGACCGCGGAGACGTTGTACAGATTCTTCTGAGAGATGAAGGATTGATATCCCCCGAGAAAGGACACAGAGTCAATTATGCGTGGCACCGTGGCAGAACCCCGCTATCCATTGTCGCTGGCAACGGATCCCTGAGGATCGTGAGGCAACTACTCGAACACGGACACATCTTGCCTGACCTCTCGGACTTTGACCAATGGACGCCTCTTTTCTATTCTGTATTTGGCAAGCACCTGGATGTACTTCAGACGCTTTTGTCCGATCCCCGTGTTTCACCCAATCATGTAGACCGGACAGGTCGGAATGCTATGTCATGGGCCGCCTCCGAGGGGCACACCGACATCGTCAAGTATCTACTCAGTCTACAACATATGCGAGTCGAAGAGCGAGATCAGACTGGGCGCACCGCACTATCGTGGGCCGCTGGAAGTGGCCATCTGGAAGTCACTATTGCACTACGACACAGCCGGCGTTTTGATATTTCGAGTAAAGATAACGATGGCCGGAACGCTTTGTCATGGGCTTGTCATGGGCGTCACTACAAAGTGGTTGAGTACCTTGTTAAACACGATCGGGCGGGAGTGAATGCTGAAGACGTTGACGGATGGACACCACTAGCATGGGCATTGTTTGGGAACGCGCCAAAGACAGTGCAAGCCTTGCTCTCTTCTGGTCTCGTGGATGTCAACAAAAGAGATCATCACGGACGAAGTCCCCTTTCCTTTGCTGCTGGGTATGGCTATCTAGAGGTTGTTACGCTGCTGATGAAGGTTGAAGGAATTGAGGTCAATAGTACATCAGATTCTGGCAAGACACCACTTTCTGTGGCGACGGCGAATGGGCACATTGACGTGGTAAAGGCGCTGCAGGAGGTTTCAACGGAATAATTTGGATTCGGTTTTCATACCTCAAAAGATAAAGACCGAAAGCAAATGAAGCAGTTCCATCAAGGGCAAAATGAAGCCTCCAGAGCCGCAAGAAGTGTTGGTCCCTTGTACCAAGAACTGTTCGATGACAGCTCTACAGCATTATCGCCTTTCAAAGCAGAGAAAGGAACGATTGGAATACTGATCACCACTAGTCAGAACCTGCCTAGAATCTCCCTCGACGCATGGGGAAATCGTTGTCTTACCTCTCTGCTGTAGGACCAAGGCTCTGCTTTGTCTTTTGAAATGCCTCCTCCGACCAACTCACATTGTCCCTGTTCCAAAAGTCAGCGAGGCCAGCCCAACCATAACTTCACATGACACTCACATTTTATTGATCAATACTATGATATGCTCAGCCTGACCAGCAGCTGCTGCAAGCTCTTTCCCAGCATCCACATGAGTCGAATCTACAGCGATGACCAAGAGAACACAGTCCACCTTCGAGGACCCATCTACCATTCAGTCAGCACCGCACTCATTTGACAAACGACATCTTCCCAGAACCAAACAGATATCACCACGCTTACCAGAAACCACAACATGAAAATTAGGCGTATGGAAACTCGGCTGCACAGCACGACTCTTGAGATCCCTCGCAGCTTGATCGTACAGCCGGATCCCCTCCTTCTGGAACCTCTCCATGGTCAACATATCAATGCCCCCATACTAGGTGATACAAGTTAGCTAGATATTCTCCTGGTTCGTCCTCACTGTAAACAACTGTGGGCTTGCGAGCTTTGATCTCACTGACCTTGAACAGCAAGCACCCCATTGTGGTAGCCTTGCCGGCGCCAGCAGGGCCGAAGACCAGGAGAGTTTTCTCGCGCGAAGCCATCGCTCCAGACTTGTTTTAGTGTTTCTTGGGAATTTGCAGTTGAGAGGGGATGGGCGGTGATGCTCCTGAACTAAAAATTGTTTGGCTCGGTCTGTGGTGAGGTTGCTTATCGAGGAGTTGTAGAACCGAGGTTGAGATTACCTTCGAGGTCGATGGTGTTCGCTGCTGTCGCCTATGGAGCTTTGGTGACCACCCAAAAGTGAACCCTGGCCATTAGTAATGCAGTAGCAAGTTGCTGGATACGTCACGTGTGTATCGTTGCATGCCACCTTCCAATATATTTATTTGTGTCCTCTAAGGATCATGGAAAGATAGGCAAAGAATTAATTACTGTCTATTGGTTGTATCTATTCAAGCGAAGCGATAACGCTGATATGGATACAGGGAGGTTTTGAACGTTAAACTAAATGTTAGTGCGTGGTGGTGCCCTCAATTAACACCAACCAACACCGCACATCGATTACTGTTCATCGACTTGGGTATACAGAATCTATTGAGGTATAAACATCACATTGCAATTTATCAAGTTGCTTTTATATCATAGTTTCATAACATTCGTTACATTACAACTCATGCCTTTGCCTCCGCTACATGTTTCTCATTAACCAAAACATATCTGTACCTCGCCTTTCCAGCATCCATATCCACAATCGACTGGTTGGCATCCTTCATCGGCCTCTCCTGAATCCAAGGGTGGATATTATTCTTCGCCGCGAACTCCAACATCTCACTGATATCCTTGGGGCTTCCAATCATGCTTCCTCCCATCTTGCATCCCTTCGCAATCAGAGCAAACGCCGAGAAAGCAGGGATCTTGTCCTCAGGTGCACCGACCTGGATGAACTGTCCGTTAGTCCTGAGCAGCATGAAGTACTTCTCAAGCGGCATGTTTGGACTGGAGACGGTAGACACGATCAGGTCGAGAGAGCGGTAGTTCTTCTTGGCCCAACCCTCTGCCTCGGTAGCGATGAATTTGCTAGCGCCCATCTTCAACGCATCCTCCTTCTTGCTGTCCGTTCGTGAGATAGCTACGACTTCCGACGCACCGAGAGCCTTTGCCCACAGGAGACCGAAGTGTCCAAGGCCGCCAACACCAACGATACCGACTTTCTTGCCCTTGATATCACCGTTCTTGGTCAAAGGACTCCAGACTGTGACACCTCCGCATAACATGGGCGCAGCTTCAGCGTTGCTGATGCTGTCGGGGATCTTAACGGCGAAGTGGGCTGGGGCACGGCAGTAGTCGGCATAACCTCCGTACGATTTGCTGCCGTCTGGGTATTTGCCGTTGTAGGTTCCGATGTTTCCCTTGGTGCAGTAGTGCTCGTTTCCTTCGATGCACTCTTCGCAGTCGAGGCAAGAACCTGATTGAGCACCGACACCGACACGATCGCCAACCTTGAAGTGCTTTACGTTCTTTCCAACTCGGACAGCTGTTCCAGCGATCTCGTGACCAACACACTGTATGAAGTCAGAACGGATATTGGGGATCGAGAGTGTGCCGACTTACGCATGGGTAGAGAGTAGGACCCCAGCCTGATCTCAAAGTGTGAAGATCCGAGCCGCAAATACCACAGTGAGTGATCTTGATATCAACATCATCCTCCGTCCAAGTCTTTGGCTCATACTCCTGCCAAACCATCTTTCCCTTCTCACTCTCCTTATCCAATCCCATCCATCCCGCGAACTTGTATGACGCCATCTTTTCTGCTTTCTGTAAATCGTCTGCTGGGTTCAAAGAGTCTTGAAAATGATTTGTGAGAGATAAAATCCGTTCGGTTGCTGCTGAAGAAGGAAACCTAACGGGGTTCGACATCTTTAATATATGTTTCTGGAGGAGCTCTTATGCGATTGCCAAATCAGCCCACCTACGCAATGGGTCCAAAAAAAGTTGTCTTGACGCAACACTCGCAGTTCGAAGGCCCTGTAGTGACATGCAGCTAGAACCACTTTTTCGCCGTTAAGTGCGCACCTGTACTGAAACTCTATCTTAAAGCCGACGCCCGCCGAAAATCTAGGTTGAGGATCCAGTTATCCACTGCCGTGGAAGGCCGTGATTCGGGATGTTGGGAAAAGAATGGAACTTTGGCGGTGCTAGGTAGACCGCCGCAGAGTCGAGATCCGATGATGTAGTTGAACCCCTGGTGGCAAAGACTTATTTGGTGCAGGGATTGGACGACTAGTCAAAGGGGACGACTTTTCGAATTTAACATTAAGTGATTTATTTGTAATTGGCTGAAAAAAGATAAGAATGGAAGGAGGACTTTGGCATCTTTTAACTGGTGAAAGATCGTAGATTAGAGTCTTGAACCCCTCTTCACGGGCATCGGGTCCGGCTAAGCCACCAGATAACCGAGGCTTCACCGCTTGGTGCGCCGGCCTTCCATAACGCCCATTCTTTACGGCTGTCCGAAGAAGGCATAGTGAAATTGTTCCTGCATGAGATATTGCTCAATTTAGAATCGTGGGATTCAACATATGTACTCTGCTTATGCTTGTGCGGGAGCTATCCCAGCAGCCGCGAGTTGTCAGCACTTTAATGAATTGGCATTTCCTTCTGCCCCGATTCGTGTGAAGATCCACTCTTGACGACAGCACATTATTATCTTTCACTGAATAATCAATACTGCAGAATCTGACCGACAGTTCTTTGCAGGCTCGGGTATATGAGTGCTGCAAATGAAAATATCGAGTCTGTCTTGGAGCTCTTCTGGGATAGTTCAAGGGCTCATTGGCAGTAGCCGCCACGAAGTGATTGTTACCAGTTGCGCCTCAAAGGTATGACGAGCCTCTGTTCATTCCAGTAAGCCACATCTAGCACGACGACAGCTCAGGCTGCTTTCCTTCTTTCACGCAGAGCCACATCTCAGGCTCCAGCTGGAGAGATTTGAATGAGCATCTAATTGTGAGCGACTGACCAGTATTGGGAACATCCCTTGGCCGACTATAGGGAGTCTGTTCTGATCTGTCCGGATGAGCAATCTCATCTACAGTATCTTTGAGACTGGTGGTATGAAGAGATGGATGTGTTCAGGTTCAATTGTTTGTCAACAGTCCCAGACCTTGAATCGACGTGCCGGTATTTGTGGAGCAGAGTAGTGGAGAACGAATGGCAAGGCACTCAAAGGAGGCCATATTAATTCATTTGAAGCAGAATTCGGCAAGAAGAGAGCACAGCATCGTACAGTACCCTCAAAGAAACATTACTGCTTGCTTCGCTGTAAATGTACGGCTTTGATCGGGTTGGTTGACGTATGGGTCTTGGCTAGAGGTATTAGATCAACTTTGATACAGCCCTGAATCTGCCAGGGCGACAGTCTCAGAGTCCGGTTCTGAGGATCTTTATACAAGCATAAAGCAGAGGGGATGAGGTAGAATGAACACCAAGGAAATCCATACAATTAGATGTTTCTTCTCCTCTCCCGAGCAGCTTCTATTGCACGTTGTAGAATGGGCCGCTTGACCAGTGCTCAACGCTAGAAATGCTTAACATGAACCGTGATCCAAGCGGAATCGTAATCCCTCTGTGAAACAAAGGCGGAGACAGACCCGGACAACAAAGACTGTCTCAGGTGAAGTTGGATCACATGACTGACAGCCAGCTCAGCCTTGTCAACAGCTTCACTGCACTGCACTGCCAATGCGTTCAGGTCAGCGAATGTGCAACTATCTAATTTTTAGCCAGTGCTTCTCATTCTTTGTACTATTTCATGGCTTCCTTGATTTACCTCATCCTTCTACTTGCTTTCTCTGGGAGAAACCAACAATGCTCCCACAGTGCAGATGCTAAGCTGGACAAACACAATGACAATCAGCGCTGCCACTATCAGCATTCCCTTCACTGCACATTACAGACGTGCCATCATGTTACTATAATGAATGCCAGTATATATCGCCAAAAAATCAAATTGCTTGGACAGCTGTAGGTGTGTTTTAATCAATATTGCTCGAGCTTTGGGTCTGTCGGCTAATGATCTAACTCGAAAGGGTAAGGTCAGAATTTGCTAGCGCTTTGAAGCATCTCGTCGAGGAGGCCAAAGACAAGGCGTCGATGCGAAAAGATCAGGTCGCGTCAACAGCTCTCGACGAGCAACAACCAACAACCTCAAACAGCTGCAGATTCCTCATCAACACTTCCCATTCTATCATCGAAGTTGTTCTTGATCTTCATGCTCCTGAGATACTGTCTGTAAGGTCTCCCCAGTCCTGGGCACTTTGAAGGCGACCGCCCCTTGTCACCTTTGGCTTTGCGCGACGAGCAGTCCTCCTTGATTCTCCAACCTCCCCCCGACTCCGAATACCTTCGCATACCTCTTCGCGACTCTCTACGACTTCATCATGGCGGACACGCAGGAATTTGAAGATGGCTACGAGTACGATGAGGAGTATAACGACGAGGAGGATGGTGGCATCACGGCCGAGGACTGCTGGATGGTTATCTCCTCGTTCTTCGAGTCCAAGGGCTTGGTTTCGCAGCAAGTAGACTCGTTCGACGAGTTTGTTTCTACGACCATGCAGGAATTGGTGGAGGAGAACTCCCAGCTCACCCTCGACCAAAATAACCCGCCATCCTCCGACGACAACCCGATCGCCCTTCGCAGATACGAGATCAAGTTTGGTACTGTTCTGCTATCGCGACCAGCAATGACTGAAGGTGACGGTAGTACATCGGTTATGCTGCCGCAAGAGGCCCGGTTGCGAAATCTTACATATTCGAGTCCGCTGTACCTCGAGATGACAAAGAAAGTTTCCGTGGCGGTCGAGCGCCCTGTTCCTCTCAACGAACTCGATGATGAACAGGAGACAGAGATGGCACAAACTGGCGTCCATCCAACACGTTTGGTCTGGGAAGATGAGGATGGTGGCGCGCTGGACGGAGACAAGTCAGAGAGAGCCCCAGATCGAGTGTTCATCGGAAAGCTTCCAATCATGCTCAAGTCCAAGTACTGCATTTTGAAGGATCTTGATGAAGACGAACTCTACGGGTGGAACGAGTGCCCATACGACCAAGGAGGGTATTTCATCATTAACGGATCCGAGAAAGTCTTGATCGCCCAAGAGCGCAGTGCTGCCAACATTGTCCAGGTGTTCAAGAAGTCGCTTCCGAGTCCGACCCCATACATCGCCGAAATCCGAAGTGCCCTCGAGAAAGGCTCCCGGCTCATTTCTCAAATGGCTATTAAGCTATTTGCTAAGGGTGATGGTAACAGAGGCGGTTTCGGTCAAACCATCAAATCCACACTACCATATATCAAGAGCGACATCCCAATTGCAGTGGTCTTCCGTGCTCTCGGAGTCGTTTCTGACGAAGACATCTTAAACCATATTTGCTACGATCGCAACGATACTCAGATGTTGGAGATGTTGAAGCCATGTATCGAGGAGGCTTTCGTCATTCAGGACCGTGAGGTTGCCTTGGATTTTATCGGCAAGCGTGGTTCGCAGCAAAACCTCACTCGCGACAAGCGTATCAAATATGCCCGTGATATCATGCAGAAGGAGCTGTTGCCACATATCTCTCAATCAGAGGGCAGTGAGACCCGCAAGGCCTTCTTCTTGGGATACATGGTTCACAAGATGTTGCAGTGCGCTCTTGGACGCCGAGAGACTGACGATCGAGATCATTTTGGAAAGAAGCGCTTGGATCTCGCTGGTCCTCTTCTCGCAAAGCTTTTCCGTTCATTATTCCGCAGATTGACCCAGGATGTCTACAAGTACCTTCAGCGTTGCGTCGAGAACAACCGAGAGTTCAACCTCACTCTTGGAGTTAAGGCAACTACTCTTACCAACGGTCTAAAGTACTCCTTGGCTACTGGTAATTGGGGAGACCAGAAGAAAGCTGCCAGCTCCACTGCCGGTGTCTCTCAAGTGCTCAATCGCTACACATTCTCTTCGACCTTATCCCATCTTCGCCGTACGAACACGCCTATTGGTCGTGATGGTAAGATTGCAAAGCCTCGTCAACTACACAACACCCATTGGGGTCTAGTCTGTCCAGCCGAGACTCCTGAGGGACAAGCTTGTGGTTTGGTCAAGAACTTGGCCCTCATGTGCTACGTTACCGTTGGCACGCCTAGCGATCCTATCATCGAGTTCATGATCCAGCGAAATATGGAAGTTCTGGAAGAATACGAGCCTTTGCGCTCACCGAATGCCACCAAAGTTTTTGTCAATGGTGTATGGGTTGGAGTGCATCGAGACCCTAGCCATCTCGTCAAGACAGTGCAGCATTTGAGACGATCACATTTGATTTCCCACGAAGTCTCCTTGATTCGTGACATTCGAGACAGAGAATTCAAGATCTTTACCGACGCTGGCAGAGTCTGTAGACCTCTCTTCGTTGTGGACAATGACGTGGACAGTGCCAACAAGGGCAGTCTGGTCTTGAACAAGGATCATATCCGAAGACTGGAAGATGATCAGACTCTTCCTGCCAACCTGGATCCACAGACCAAGGAAGATCACTACTTCGGCTTCCAAGGATTGATCAACGAGGGTGTGGTTGAGTACGTCGACGCTGAAGAAGAGGAGACGATCATGATTGTCATGACTCCAGAAGACTTGGATATTTCTCGTCAGCTTCAGGCTGGCTATAAGGTGCAACCCGACAACAGTGGAGATCTGAATAAGCGTGTCAAAGCTCCCGTCAATCCTACGGCGCACATGTGGACTCACTGCGAGATTCATCCGAGTATGATTCTGGGAATTTGCGCAAGCATTATTCCCTTCCCGGATCACAATCAAGTATGTGCTATACAATTTCGCCAGTGATCCTTTTGCTAACCGAAATAGTCTCCTCGTAACACCTACCAGTCTGCTATGGGTAAGCAAGCCATGGGAGTTTTCCTTACGAACTTTGATGTCAGAATGGACACTATGGCAAACATTCTATACTACCCGCAGAAGCCCCTGGCGACGACTCGATCCATGGAGTTCCTCAAGTTTAGAGAACTCCCTGCTGGTCAAAATGCTATTGTCGCCATTGCTTGTTACTCCGGTTACAACCAGGAAGATTCCGTCATCATGAACCAGAGCAGTATTGATCGAGGTCTCTTCCGAAGTTTGTTCTACCGTGCCTACACAGACCAGGAGAAGCGCATCGGTATGAACACTATCGAAGCATTCGAGAAGCCCTTCAGAAACGATACCATGAAGCTTAAGCATGGTACCTATGACAAGCTTGACGAAGATGGACTAGTTGCTCCCGGTGTTCGTGTTTCGGGAGAGGACATCATTATCGGAAAGACCGCTCCAATGGCTCCAGATAACGAAGAACTTGGCTTGCGTACCAAGGCTCATACCAAGCGCGATGCGTCTACGCCTCTGCGAAGTACTGAGAACGGCATCGTCGATCAGGTGTTGCTGACTACCAATGCCGAGGGTCTGAAATTCGTCAAGGTTCGCATGAGAACTACGAAGATTCCTCAGATTGGTGACAAGTTTGCTTCCCGTCACGGACAGAAGGGTACTATTGGTATTACCTACCGGCACGAGGATATGCCTTTCACCTGCCAGGGAATCGTGCCGGATCTGATCATCAACCCCCACGCCATTCCTTCTCGTATGACAATTGCCCATTTGATCGAGTGTCAATTGAGTAAGGTTTCAACGCTTCGTGGTCTTGAGGGTGATGCGACACCTTTCACAGAAGTCACTGTCGATTCCGTTTCTAAGCTACTCCGAGCACACGGCTACCATTCTCGTGGCTTCGAGGTCATGTATCACGGCCACACCGGGCGTAAGATGATGGCGCAAGTCTTCTTGGGCCCAACCTATTATCAACGCTTGCGCCATATGGTCGACGACAAGATTCACGCCAGAGCTAGAGGTCCCGTCCAGATCCTGACCAGACAACCGGTAGAAGGTCGTGCTAGGGATGGTGGTCTGCGTTTCGGAGAGATGGAACGTGATTGTATGATTTCTCACGGTGCGGCGTCGTTCTTGAAGGAGAGATTGTTCGAGGTATCGGATGCCTTCAGAGTCCATGTGTGTGACATCTGTGGACTGATGACTCCGATTGCGTAAGTTTTGCTTCACGTTTACCTTTTAAGAGCCAGTACTAACCCAGTATAGCAAACTTTCTACACAAAATTTTGAGTGCCGACCTTGCAAGAACAAGACGAAGATCTCGCAGATCCACATTCCATACGCTGCGAAGTTGCTCTTCCAGGAGCTTGCGTCGATGAACATTGCAGCTCGGCTGTTTACCACGAGATCAGGAATCACAGTCCGATAAGTGGTCGCTTGGGATCGAGGAGCCGGAGGGGGAGAGGACAGGATGTAAGAATGTATAGGGTTGGTAGAGGGGTAACGAATCTTTGCATATTGAGGCGTTTGGGAATGGAGCAAGATTGCCTGGAACAAAAGGACTGGGTGTGCTGCATATTGGTTGCGTTTATCCGCAGCACGCATTGGAGGGGTAGAGCGAGCGAAATTTGGGCGCTTTTCCAGGTAGATCTCGTGTATGATAGCTAGATTTCAAGCGAGATGATGGGGGACGAAAAGAAAGTAAAAGAAGAATAATGCAGACAGAGATGATCTGGGTAATTTTTCCTGCCTGCTTGACGTGCTTTTCCTTCTTACAAGTGTCGTACACCGCAATTCGTACATCTCCTGCTTGAAATCGTTCGATTCGGATCCTTTACGCCGCCCAATGCTTCCCCTCTATTGTACACCATTTTATACACGCCTCTCCTCGGAGTAGAGATTCGTAGAACACAGAAGCAAGCCGACAGCCAATGCTACCTAGGCTTATCCAACACGACTGACCCATCATGTACACTCTGCACCTTCTTGTATTCCTCCTCCAGCGCCCTCTGCATATCAAAGTCCAACTGGCGTTCCTTCTTCAGTCGCTGCTGCTCCATATCTCGCACGACGCCTTGGTGCATTGCCTAGATAACAGAAAGCTGTATTAGCTGCTGTGCTTCCGAATGAAAATTTGCTGCAAAATCATGTTCTGGGTACGTACAGCTTTCTCGGCCTGTTGCCCATAGTGCACAAAGAAGACCGTGGCGATGGCGAAGAGCGACGTGCCCGCGAGCGTCAATTTTGCTGGACGAGACATTTTGTAGGATTCCTCTCTTCCCAATCTCCTATCGAGTCTGTATTAGTTCGTGAGAATATTCAATGGCGCATCATGAACGGCTGAAGTTCTTTGAACTGGATGGTGGAAAGTTGCACAAGGTACGAAGGATGTTGACGGAGCTTGCCGAGCAGGGGTCGGAAGCTCAGCTCTGGTTGCTTTTGGCGCTGGTGGGCCAGCTGCAGGCAAGCAAGCAAGCACCTCCATCTGCCATATCCCGCGATAACGAGCTACTCTCCTGTCCTTCAACACCACGATACCTGAGAACCAGACAAGGAGGATTGCAAGATGGTATGGGCCCCCATCTTAGCTTTGATCTAATGGAGCATTGGCTAATGTGTTCACGACAGTCTGCACAAAACTCCGCGGGTATCCAGACCCTGCTCGATGTACGTTTCCACGGCCTGGAGCTCGATGAGGGGATGGCAATACTGATGGGTAGATAGGCTGAGAGGGAGGCACAGAAAATTGTTCAGAGAGGTATGTGGCTTCTCTCGCCGAACGGCAATGGATTGATGGACTGTGCTGACTTGGGCTGTAGCTAGAGAATGTGAGGAAGCACCTGCCCCAATACTGCCACGAGCACAGCTGCCACAGCGGGAAATTATGGATGGCTAATTGGTATAGACCGCACGAAGCGTGTAAAGGAGGCTAGAGACGAGGCGAAGAAGGAGATTGATGCATACAAGAAGTCAAAGGATGACGAATTCAAGAAGTTCGAGTCTGAGGTACGCTACCTCTGGCAGTGTCCCGCCGTACCCTTCGGATCAGGGCTTCTCTAAGACGACCTGAACTGGAAGTATATCATTGGCACAGTACTGACCTACTTTCTAGCACACGAGCGGCAACAAGAAGGCCGAAGAGGATGCAAACAAGGATGCCGAGCAGAAGATAAAGGAGATCCGCGCCGCTGGGAAGAAGGGACAAGACGCAGTTGTGAAGGACCTATTAAATGCCGTCTTCGACGTCAAGCCTGTGGTTCCAGAACGCATCGAGGCTCCGAAATGAGCGGGGTGATGGAGGTACATGTCTTGAGGTAGAAGGGAGATCTTATGGACTGGTTTTGGGCTCGGAGATGACATTGATTGCAAGCCTTAACTGCTTGAGAACTCGACGAGAGAGGGAGATGGACAAACGGACAGAGATCGCTGTATAGAGTATTGCAATCCAAGAAGATATCCCATTCGAGAGCTCTGAGCAAGTATCGCTTGTCCCAATTGTATGAAATTGCCGCTTGGAAAGTTACAGAGTACTTCGCGACTTCAACCTCCCCAATACTACCTTTACGATTCGAATGATCCTGGACCAATTGCCTTACTATAAAGTTGGCTGCTTCAATTTCGATTTCTCATCCAGAATCACATGCTTGACTGACTCGAGGCTTTTCACTTGACGACGTCACTGTTTCTCCATCGCGAAAACTATCAACACCACAACGCGCCTTCCTCTCGTCACAATGGCCTTTCTCCACCAACACAAATCAAACCAATGCATTACCCACAGCAATGACAACGCTGATACCTCGTGTCGCACGCACGAGATGGCTCCTCCAGAATGTGCCTCGCCGGCCAACCTCTACCCCTACGAATATCCTTAAACCCACCTCCCTCTTACGCAAATCAATGTCCCTCTCCCTGTCTACAACCTGCTGCTGCTGTTCTGTAGAGAAAAAGGAGAGGGTTGATAAGATCAAGAAGGCTGAGAATACGGACACGGGGGAGCAGAAGAAGACGGATAGTGATCCGAGAATCAATGATCTGGGACGGGCGATTGAGGATGATTATGCTACGATTAGGGAGACTTATGGTAGACTTTCCCTCTGGCAGAGTTCCTGGCTCGAGCCATCATAATTAAATCCATTGAGCCAAGCTGACATTCCCAGCAACACCCAAACATCCCGTTGTGTTAGCCCATGGCCTCCTAGGCTTCGACGAGCTCCGACTCGCAGGTTCCCTCCTCCCAGGCGTCCACTACTGGCGCGGCATCACAGACGCCATGCGCGCAAACGGCATTGAAGTCATAATCGCCTCTGTCCCAGCATCGGGCAGTATAGAAGAACGAGCCCTCAAACTCAGCCAGGACATAGCCTCCAAAGCGAACGGCAAGAGCGTCAACATCATTGCGCACAGCATGGGTGGTCTAGACGCCCGATATATGATCTCGCGCCTCCAACCCGACAACGTCAATGTGCTGTCTCTGACCACAGTAGCGACACCGCATCGAGGATCGAGTTTCGCGGATTTTGTTTTCCAGGAACTCGGGCCTTCGTATATACCGCATTTCTATAGGTGGTTTGAGAGAGTGGGCATTAGTACTGGGGCGTTCAAGCAGTTGACAACGAAGTATATGCGTGAAGAATTCAATCCTAAGACACCTGATGCGCCGGGCGTGAGGTATTTCTCGTATGGAGCGACGGTACACCCCAGTGTATGGAGTGCATTTCGGCAGCCGCATAGAGTGGTTGAGAGGATGGAGGGACCGAATGATGGGCTGGTCAGTGTGGAGAGTGCGAAGTGGGGGACGTATAAGGGGACTTTGGTTGATGTCAGTCATTTGGACTTGATCAATTGGACGAATAGGCTAAGGTGGATGATGTGGCAGTTGGTGGGCAATGAAAGGAAGTAAGTACTGTCACATGGGCCCAACAAGATGATTATGCTGACATTCCGAAGGTTCAATGCCATTGCGTTCTACTTGGATATCGCAGATATGCTTTCCAAAGAAGGCTTATAGTCCAGCCGCATGAGAGATGGTAGGCGCTGTACAATTCTTCCGGGATTCGCACTTTGGAGGAAGAGCAAACACTGCTTGTATAGCATAGAGATAGAAATAGACTTTACTGAGGACTGTAGTGGAAATACCTTCAACAATCAGATTAAAAACATTTCACAATTGTCTTGTCTTGCTATCTTGAACGCTTCGGCTAAGTCTCTGATCATTCAGCCTTTCACGCATCGCTATTCCGTACACGGCATCAATTGGAAGAACTATCTCCTGTTTCTTTCCTTTCCTTCTGAAAGAGTCCTCATAGCAGCAATGGTATTTCCTTACCTTTGGAACTATCGCATTCAACTCCATAAAACTGCCTGGAGTAGCTTGAATGCGAATGAAAGCCAGTGGATACAAGTGAAGGCCAGTGGATATTTATTGGGATGGTCCTCGCTTAGAATGTTTGATTCGGCTAAACAAACAAAAACAAATAGAAAAGAAACCAAAGGCGCGGAGAATCGTCAGACGCGGTCGAGAGTGGGTAGGCTGCAAGAAACATGATACTTGACTCTAATGAAGATGAGGTTGAATTCTAGAGAGCAACCCAAACCGGTCCACATCTGACTTTTTATTACTCCGTCACAAATAGCACGCCACACGACACCAGAAAGCTTAGACAGATCTTTGTATTCTCGTTTTCACTCTACTCAAAGGACATCTCTTTCTCCCTCTCGGCAAAATCCCTTGAAGCGAGCTCTCCTGCAAAATCACAAAAGCACAAAAACACAAAAACTTCGAGAAGGAAAAAAAAAGTCCAATCAAAAAAAGAAATCCTCTCGAAATGATCAAACATGGAATCGAACCACAGTCTCACCCTGTTGCCCAGAACCGGACCACCTCAACCGACTGGGTAACGATTAAGCCCGTTACAGGCCCGGAGGGTATCCAAAATCGAGACGGATTGAGATGTTCCACTGGCAGGGTGCGTTCTAACCACTAAACTATTCGACCTGCTTGGTGGAGGAGACATGGAGGAATTCGAGGTATTTGGGTATATAGGGGGGTTAGTGATTTGTGTGTTTCGAGGTTGGACGGTGGTGTGGAAGAGATGGGGGCTGGTG